>JAWQRO010000031.1:0-72084 GCA_033557835.1 Helochares maculicollis
CAAATGGCAGCTATTTAATTATGTCGTAATTTATACCAAATATTGTGTTTTTGCGGGGAGTTTTATTACATTATTTTAATATGAACAAAAGTGCTGCAGAAAGTCATCGGATTTTAGTAGAAGTTTACGGTGAAGATGCTTTAGCTGATCAAACGTGTCGGAAATGGTTTGCGCATTTTAAGAGTGGTGATTTTGATTTAGACGACAAGGAACGAACTGGACAGCCAAAAAAAATTGAAGATAAAGAATTGGAGGATTTACTGGAAAAAAATTCATGTCAAACACTTCAAGAGTTGTGTACATCTTTGGAAGTTGATTTATCCGCGGTAGAAAAACGCCTTAAAGCTTTGGGAATGATCCAAAAGGAAGGAAATTGCGTCCCTTATGAATTAAAACCGAGAGACATTGAAAGACGTTTTATGACCTGTGAACTACTGTTTGCAGGGTACAAAAGAAAAAGTTTTCTACATCGTATTGTTACTGACGATGAAAAATGAATATATTACGACAATTCGAAACGCAGAAGATCATGGGTTAAGCCAGGACAACCATCATCATCAGTGGCAAAACGCAATATTCATGGATCTAAGCTCCTATTTTGTATTTGGTGGGATCAACAAGGTGTGGTTTATTATGAATTGTTAACACCCAACGAAACCATCACTGGGGATGGCTACCGGTTACAATTGATGCGTTTGAGTCGTGCATTGAAGGAAAAACGACCGGAATGGAGCAAAAGGCACGATAAAGTTATTTTACTGCACGACAATACTCGACCTCACGTGGTGAAACCAGTGAAAACATATCTGGAAACATTGAAATGGGAAGTCTTAACCCACCCGCCGTATTCTCCAGCTATTGCCCCTTCGGATTATCACCTGTTTCGATCAATGGCTCATGGTTTATCAGGGGAAAAATTAACATCTTATGAGGATTGCCAAAATTGGTTCGATTCATGGATTGCCTCCAAGGACGAAGAGTTTTATCGACGAGGTATTCGACAGTTACCTGAAAACTGGGAAAAAGTACTGGCAAGCGATGGGCAGTATTTTCAATAATGTAATTTTTTATTTTCATTTCAAATAAATCATTATTTTTTAATAAAGAAAACGCTACGAATTAATTCCAATACCTAATATAAAAAAGTTATTTAATTGTAGCAAATAACGCTAATGTAATTTTTCTCATCTGTTGCTTCTGCTACCAGTTTTTAGCGTTTAAAGGAGAATTTCCGTACTTAATGTTTTTTTCATAGATGCCACACAATGGTTTTTGAGAAATGTGTTTTTATAAGAAACAAAATGCTATTTAAATTTCTGAAAAGCTGGTATATGAGGTCTGATTGAAAATTTCACGTCTGTGGCATTTACAGTTTTTAACATCATAATCATTTAATGTCCAGTTTTACTCCTTTAGAGAAGATATTTCTAAAATCTCTTCCTTATTTGTTGCCTATTAAGATATGTACAATATATCTACGAAATTTGCTTTTAGGGGTTAGCTACAGACAAGAGATATAGAGAGAAATAGATCAACTGAGTGAAAAATGCTATTTAAATTTTATTTTGAATAGTTTCAATTTATTATACTATTGTGAAAAATAGTTTGTGATAGCAACGTAAAAGTGAGAACGAAAAGTGAAATTAATTATTTGATTTTAGTAAACGGAAAATTAATTCTTCACACGCGGAAACCAACAATCCCTAAATTTTCCTCAGACAAGTTAAGAACCTGCAGTCGTAAGTAAACATTTCGCCCCCTCAATAAACAAAGACAATTTGTCGAATGGTGATCAGGCGCCTATTTTTCTTTCGCAGCCAACAACACAATGGCAATTAATCGTTATCGCAGGTCCAGTGTGTAACAAATCCCATCCCCAGATTGTGGTCGGCGGGTCCAGTTAGTTACGGGGTGCAACGCGCAGTTCATAACATCCGACTACCGCGTCAAACTTTACGATCTAACGAACTTCCATAAATACTCGACCAATACAGCAGCTACGGCCACCGTCAGGCCCTCTCTCCGGTGAGCCGGACGCGAGTCCGGGTTTGTTTATTTATTCATGAATTATTAACCTCCATTCAACTCCTGTCCGCTGGTGACAATGTGGTGGTTGCTTGATATTCTGTTGCGATCGACGCGAACCTGAGGCAGCACATCGCTTGTTACCGTTTGATTGGTTTATAACGAAGCCGGTGCAGATCTAGAGTATCGATTTTTCGCCCAACCTCACCTGATAATAAGGCGATTGTCTTGCTTTCAGTAAACGTCCGATAAGTCGACAGCCTTGTCCTTATCTAAATATTCCGCAAGAGTAATCTAGAACGATCTATGATTGATTATGCACGTAAATACGTACCAAAGAATACATTTACCATGCATTAAGTAGCAATCAGACTTAGCAGTCGTAAAAATCAATGAAGAACGAAGAAAAAAGAATATTACATCAAAATAGCTCGACTAAAGACGATCATTATAAATTCTAGCATTTATTTTTTAAAACTAAATAAGCCAAGTAGCAGCTAAATTTATAACTAATGATTTTCTATAGCAGTGCCGACAAAAGAGGCTAAACTTCGTAAACATTGTTTGAATGAGTTGCACTAACACAGGGTTTAGAAAGTCCAAGATAAGTATTTATAATGGCCACAAAAAATTATAAATCACAGAAAAGTAAGTCATCAAAAATCTGGAATAGGGAGGTGCTAATTTATGTACACGGTTTTCTTTGGGTACATTTATAGAATACTTGAATATAATTTCTTGTTACTTAGAATGCATTCAAATATTATTTAATTGAACTAAAATTTAAAAAAAAAACTTGATATAAGCAGAAGTCGGAGTCTTCTTGAAAATGATTCATGCATAAAATGTATATGAGATGGAAAAACTTCTGTTGAAATTATGCGATAGTTATCTAAGCATTCTGTAGTCGGCGATATGAATTATCATCGTAACTGAATACAATTTGCATATTGTAATTTGAGCTGCTTCTCTGTTATTTATAATGATAGCAGTAAGGACTCAAACATAATTCAAACATTTTTCTACAATAATTTTTAATTAGAAGACAGCAAATATGCTCACCTGCTAGGTGCGAAAGATATCGCTATTATTAAGAATCATTCATTGATCTTTTTGATTAAATCAGTAGCAAGGTTTTTTGATAAAAAATATGTTTTGTGTTAGTTATTAATGCGACTGTATCAGATTGAATTTTCATTATAGTAAAGCTCATCAACAAGGCGGTTGATAAATAGATTGGAAAATGTCTTTTAGACAAAAATAAAAATTTGCAGTTGCAATGGTACTGCCTAAGAAATAGAGTAAAGCAGTGTAAAGACCTTATAAATAAAATTAAAGGTTCGTACTGATGGCATTATAATCATAAAGCCAATTATAAATTAAATGTATATTATTAAGCAAAATCAACTTCAAATTAAATAAAAAGAGATTTTTCGCTTACGTTCAGTGCTTTAAAATAATTTTGTGCAATTTTATTGTGGACCTTCTCAGGCGCTATACGTATCATCCTGTTTTAAAAATTTATAGACATACACTTCATCCTAATAAGCTGCCGCAATGAATATAAAAACACATTTTAAATTACCTCCCAGAAAATTATACTCCATTTTAATGTAAAATTTATTTCCCATTAATTTGGGGGTTGCCGTAAATTAAAAAAAGAATCTAGCTTGCACATGCTCGGCTCTTCTACGTATTATATTCAAAATTGCGTAATTACACACTTGAAATTTTAACACGTTTTTTTAAATAAAGGATGGTTAGGCCACCGCGGTCGACTCCAGTCTTGCGGAAACTCACGAAATTATAAAAAGTGTCTTATACAAAATTCATGATATGTTTTTGACTATATACTTCTTATGCCCTGGTCTTCAAGACGTCAAATTTGTTCTCAGAATTCAAGAACTGTCTACTAGATACAAAATGTTAGTCTTTACATTCCTACTACTGCATAAATGATTACAACTTGTAAAGTCAAGCTAAGTATCCGGTGTGAAGGACTAGGTTTTGCGTTTCCATCAGTGATCAGTACGCCAAAAAGTTTAGGATTGGCTATGAATCGGCGGTACGCCGACGGAATGGCGTCGATCTCTCAACCTGAAAAAAGCGCTTAGAGAAGCTATTCGTGCAAATGAGTTCATCACGACTCTTGGAGCCGTGTATGATGAAAAGTTATATTTCATCAGCAACCCTGCTGCGCGCATACGTGCATGCAACCTAAAAAACTACTAAAAGTGTTGCATATTGCGATACTGATTCCGGTGAATTATTTTTGTATTAAATAAAGCCACTATGAATAATTACATACGCTGTGATCATATACCATATAAGTATGAGTACCAGATCATACAAGGTTCCAACATTTACATAGCACACCTTACGAAGGCTGTGTGCATTTCCTCGACATAGCAAACAATTCTGCCAAATAATTGCTATGCTAAAATTCTAAATAATGTACTAGCAACAGTCAGAGAAACCAGACTGTCAATATTTCCAAATGAGTCGCATAACCACTGTGTAATTTTCAATTTCAAGCGGAGTTTTCACTAATTAAGTGCGCGTTTATAACAATAAACACGCCGGGAACAATTTAGTCGTACATACCTTGAATATGATCATATTATATGGACATATTAGGAGAAAATTGTGGTAATTATATTGATAAATGTTAGCGGTTTTCAACAAAGGCTCGTTTATCGAAATATTTCATAATTTGCGCGGAGAATTTTATCGAAATTATACCAATTAGTGAACAGTCGAACATGCCTGAAATACAGTCGCATATGCCAGCGTCTCCTGTTTGCAATGCTCTTAGCTATGGTTAACTTTTTTACGGACGACAAATCTCCGCTAAATAATTAAAAACCGACGCGACGTTCAGAGAGCATGTTGCCTCGCTTTTATATCTATTTATTTAACAGCAAAAGTAATGTATCGCCAGCGATTGTAAAGCTTGTTAAAACTGCTCCAACGCTTCCAGCATGCGGTAGGTAAATAAAGTTTTCGTTTTAGGATTTTTTAGGAATCAATTTGTGATACCTATTTAGAGATTACAAATAAATAAATTTACAGCATTTACAAACATTTTTAAGTAAAGCTTACAGAGGCAGAGTCAATATTTTTCTGTACAGCGGAGAAAAATTTGAGAAGTCTGGTTTAGATTTCTTGGATTCAATTGAAAATCTTTTTGTTAGATATTAATTTAATGTAAATAATTTTTGTTAGAAAAAATTACATTGCTGTGTATATAAAACAGGATCAATTTGGTTTATTTTGTAAACAGTATATAGACAAAAAAGTATATTTACCGAGTCGAATTATATGCTAAACAGATAATTATTATACTAATAGCACGAATCATTGTCATGATTTACCGATTTGTAAACTGTGACACTTAAGCAACATATGCAAACCGAACGACTATTTATGAAAGAAGTAATTGTAAAATGAAAACGCTAAGAAGCGTTAATTTACAATAAGAGGAGATACTAGATGATTAATGAAGCCGCGGTTTGGTTCTTTAACGTTATTTTGAACGCATTAAAATCGCATTTAGTTCAGGATATTGTCTTGCATGATAAATTGGGCCAGTTAATTTTGGCTGGTTTTTTGAAAGCAGCAATTTATTCTCGCGATTTTATTACGTCAAGAGAATACCTATTATTCTCAGACGCGCAAATCTTCAGCTGGTACAGAGAGAGCATTGACTGAGAATGCTATAAATGTTATCATTTTACAAGTTATAATAAGAGCATAGTATACATATAAACAAGGATGGTTTTATTAACAACAGGGCCGTACATCTCGAGAGCGTTGGTAGCGGGCCTGTGGTGTATCATTAGTCTGCAGTGCCGGTATATTTCATGCCTAGGAACCGCAATGTGAGTAACTGCAGGCTTAATAATGTCGGCAAAGCGAGCTATATTACTCTTGAGTTACACCCTATACAAAGGGTTGAATTAATTCGACTAGGAGCAAGTGTAAATGTTCTTGTTCGAAAAACCAAGAAAATACATTCATTCCCAGGGGTTTTCATTGCTTGTGTTTTAGTTTAGCCCGAGTTTAATATCAGTTGAATAAATCATGAAGATGTAGGAATGAATTAAGCTTAAATAAATTTTTAATAATTCACACTTTTGATACTTTAGCAAGTTTTCATGATTTTATGTTAAACCAATCATATTTGATCCGAAAATTATGGAAGATTCGGCACTCAAGTTTAAAGTGGTTGTCTTAGTTATATAATTTAAGTTGCTTCAGTATATAAATAAATATTCGCTATTTATGTATATTCATAATTTCGTTAACATTCCACATATAATTTGCCAGTTTTAAATATTCTCCATTTTAAAACATTCCGCATTATTAAACATTTTTCATTTTTTTAAATTCCTCAATCTTAATGATTCCTTGTTTTTAAACATTCAATGTCTTTACAATCGTCGTATTTAAACAATTTTCATGTTTAAACATTTTACATTCTAGCAGCTCTAATTTTTAAACGATTATGAATATTTATCATTTTTAAATATTGACTTTGCTCCATTAGAAATTTTACATTTTGGAAAGTAGTTTTCTCTGTTAATCGTGACCTGAATTTAAGCCGTCATAATTTGGGACCGCTTTTCGTAAATCCTCTTGCGTAAATATCATCTACTAGTTATCGAATTTCGTTGTTTAACAGTAAATTATATGCATTAAATTCATCTTCCGGGTGACATGACATGACAGAGCGCTATTATTTGAGGGTAATTTTTTCATTGAAGGACCATGCTGTACATTTGGGATGGCCGCGCATAAATTTTCAGTATTTACAGCCGCTTGGATAATGTGACTAGCAGCATACAATATTGACCGGCTGTAGTTCAATTAACAAGTGACAGATTGCATTTGCCGGCTATAAACATAATGCAAATTTATATACTGATGTACTTACTTCATATTAACTATAAAATTATAGATTTGGCTTTCCATAATTACAAGACATTATTCAGCGGGTGTGGATTTAAAGGTATGGCTTGCTGAAATATACGTGAAATTAATAGTTTTGGATTTATTTTAGTAAGAAAGGACATGACTAAGCCTTGCTAGATCTATACAAAACAGAAAATAAGTACGAGTTATTTTCAAACGGTGTGTATTTATCGCCTAAGCTTTGAAATGCCCTTTGATGATGCATAACGGAGTGCTGAATAAAATTGTTGGAACAGAACAGAACTACTGGAAATTTATAGGTTTCGTTCTTGGAATCATTTAAAACGTATTTCAAATAAAGGCTTGTATAACCGCAGTTTGAAACAAAAATATTTAAACCAACTATTTAACGTATCAAGCTGGGCGAAGAGCTAAAAGACAAAGAGCCCGGAAACGACCAAATTTAAAATTGTAAATTACCTTCCAAAACATCAAAGGGTTTAGAAAAGCATAACGAACAAGATATACAGAGAAACGGCAAATGAACTGGTTCGTTTGCACAAAGGACTGTTGCATAGGCAGAATTCTTCATTGTATGTTAAAGTTTGACCTCGTCCCTTGGAGCGTCTTTCTCAACACATGTTGTTTGGAATGCTAGCGCGATGTCTTTATGTCGACCCGCAGATGCCTATGGAGATATCATACTTGGAATCGAACTGACAACTGATTATGTGTCTTAAATCAAACGCACTGTCTCACCTGTCAACGGTCTCAACAGACATCCACACTACGTGAGTCGCAAAAATCATATTACATCTCTATAAATACCTAAAGGAAATGTAAATATAAACGAAACATCCTGCGCATTTAACGTTTTCGTTACTTCGAATGTTCTGAAAATATCGTGATCTTGTAGGACATCACATTTCCTTGTGGTACAGGCTTTCTAACCTTTAAAGAGAACGGCTCGGCTTTTTTTGTTGAGTAAATGCACGACATACATTTTACATGTCAATACAGTTACACAACAATTCGAAGTAGTGCTCCGATCTATTCGTAAATATAAACGGTTTGTGTATGACGTACGAATTCAAAGCTTTTCCTTGAAATCCGTTCCAACCCTCCTGGCATATGGACATATGTATGTAAATCGTCCATAAGTTAGGTGCGGTCACTGCACAACGAAGCACATAATTCAAAGTTATATCCAAATCGAGCATTATGGCAATGTTTGCATACATACTTTATTTCTTGCTTGTTTTCCTGTATTTCCATCTGCCTTGTTTACTTAGCCATCAAGGCGATTCCTAATCAAGACTTTCAGATTTATGTTTATTCTTATTATCCCCCAAACTAGACATTTAGTGTTTCATTATATCGATATCTAAAACGAATAAATTTGGTTATGAAATTGATGTTTAGTTAGCAATAGATCAGCTTGTTAAATTTGAGCGTTCCACATGCGGCTTTACAATTTGCACATATTAAAGAATAAACAAGTTTCTATTCGCCCTCAAAATTTATGAATCGTTAGCCGTAAACCGCTTTTAAAAACAACGATTAGGGAAGTCAAAACACGATGAATGCCTATTTTTTAAATGGCATGAGACCGAAATGAAAGAATGACAAACAACTGAGTATTTGGCCTGCGAAAACCGATTCGATTTTTAAACACGTCGATATCCAGCAGAGTTTTTAACTGTTTCTACGACTTTCCCCCATGCTAGCGAGCTTTTACGATGCTGCTATTCCAACACCCCTTTTATTAGTTGAAGAAGGAACTGCCTTTTTACTTAGCAATCACCTTGACATAAACCCGAAAATATATCTCCAGAATTGTCTTTTTAAAATCGTCGTGTCTGAAGGCTTTGCGAATTTAAGCAAAAACCAAGGGTTAGATTTATGGGATTGCTAAACCAGCAAGCAAGCAACAAACAACTCTTCTGACTTTAACTCTTTTATTTCAGAATGCACCCTAGTGAAAAACATGTTTGACAATAGGGATACATATGGAGAAACGAGGTGGCACTTATTAGTTCCAGATTGGCAATTTGCAGCTTCTAAATTTAATTTAGTTGTGCACTATGCAAGATTTTTAACAATTGAATAAGTTGCCTACTCCGCTTTATGTCTACCTTTTACAGTTTACGCTTATTAAAAATATTGATAAACCATAATTGTCATTGACCTTTAGTGTTATCATTACTATTATGTAATTAATTAAAAAATTAAGAGAAGTAGATACGAGCAAACCCCTAAAGTAAATTTGTAGATAACTTAGAACTTTCAAATATATCAAAGTGATTTTAGGAACTGAAATATAAGCAACAGAAATGAGACAACACTCCATGGAAGATTTTCCCCGCAAAACCGTTTTAGCCAGCATTCACTATAAGCAGAATTTTGAACCCAATTATAACGTATCACATTACGACAGCAATACCGCGGGAAATAATGAAATCAGAAACGATGAACGAAGAACAGAGCCGACGACAGTCGCGGCAAAAAAACAAGCCGCGGATTGCGGCGGGCAATTTTTACACACGATACATTTTTCATAACACAGGCTTGTCAAGATTCCACCGACGTTCTACCAACTGTTTTATAATAAAGTCCGAACTTGTTTATCGTATTAACACAAGAGCGTCGCCGTTAGAAGTAAGCGCTTGTTATGTCCCGGTATAATTGCGCACAGGTATGTGCCTTGAATTCGAATATTATCTCGAACTGATGGCCGTTTTTCGTTTTTAGCGGACGACCAGAAAAGTGGTGAACAGCAAAAGCATGTCTTCCAATTCCATCTCATTAGCGGTGAAAATGTCTGTGACAGCAGCGACTTGAGGGCTTGTCGTGTTTGGGCCTTATATAGAACCGGTTACTCTGGAGTGCCCGGTCTCTTATTACTTGGCCAATCCTGATGTTCTTTCCGTCCATTCGATAAGGTTATCTTGGCTCTTTAGGTGTCAGACTCTGAACTTCTAACAACTGGCTGTAACTCAATAACGAGGCAGTTTCCGCCTTTTAAATTGGGCACATAAAATTTTGAATTTTCGGTTCTCTTTAATACCAACAGCCTGAATGCCAAGGAGAAATTATTGGTAGACTTCAAGTGGAATAACAACAAACAATCGATTTGGGAGCTCACTTGTTAAGATCGGATCGGGCCAAACAAAAACAAATATCTAGGAATGCCTCTATTAGGAATACATCAGGATTGATGTCGAATCCACTAAATATTTCCCCACAATCGGAGAACACTTATGATGCACCTCGCGTTAGCGCGGGGCGATCTAAATCTCGTTTAAAATATATATCGATATTAGAGTCTCCCCTATAAAACACACCATGCGAATAACTATAAAGCCCTTTTAGGCTTCTTTACGAGTTTCTAAAGTATGGGATTTTAAGAAATATCGCCCTTACAGACAAAGCTTTATTACTTCTCGTTCCTCGGAACGATACGTCGCTCAAATAATGATGAACGCTCACAATATATTTCTTTATTGGCATGTCCGAATAATTTTATTCGTTTTCAAACTGCACAGGGACTTAGCAGCGCGACGACCGCCTACACGCACGTGTGTAAATTTTATAAATTTAATAACGCTACGAACTGTGGCTTCGTATCTGCTATGTGGATGGAGCCACTACCCTCAATTTTCTGGATTCGTAATTGTCTTTGAGGTCACGTACAACTTGTTCCTCGGCTTCTTCCCTCAACTTCCGGCAGTAGCGGCGAAATTGCTCAATAGAATTGCCACACCCTACTAGATTGTCCAGACCGCGTTTGATTGATCTCACTATGCGACCTTGAGGACTGTACGTGTTTAGAACCAAAATGTTTTGAATGCATACTTAGCTATTTTGTATTCAAATATATTTTTTACGAATAAGTTCTTTCTAGTTGAATTGAATTACTTCATACGCTGCTCGAGTAAAAACCGTTTCCTACTGTTTCTTGCACTATACAGGTTGTTGTAATATTTATGACTTCCGGCATTTTCGAAATGGTATTACATTGAAAACACCTCGATATATATATATCAAAATATCAAGGTAAAATTTTTTTAAGAACCCAAAATCAATCGTATGAACAGAAATAGAGACAAGGATAAAAAAAGCATTGAAGTAAAATTGCAGCTCATTAACTTTTTGTGCACCTTTATCAAACAAAACGTGATTTTGAAGGAGTATCGCTTTACATTAACGTCTTCGGTCGCAAATCGCTGATAGCATCATAGAGTGCTCACAAATTCATATTCGAAGTGTGACAATTTATGTGGGCAAAATTGTAAAAATAGGCGTTGATTGTACAAGAAACATCAGTCGCACCCTTGCACGAAGCTGTCGTGTGTAAATTCCATTTGTTTTACTTTTCTTCAATTTTAATAGTTTAAGGCGTTTTAAATTCAATCCACTAGAGTAAATTAATATCCAGTTTCAGGGCTTTTTATTTAATTAGTTTTTAGGCATTAAAGCTACTACTAAATTACAGAACATAATTTTGCTGAGCCTTAGCAACAAATTTGACGGTCGGTCAAATAGTGTTTTATCCCCAGTCCGGATGCACTTGGTTGGACGTTGCAAATAGCATTTAATTGATTACTAACTAATCTTCTGGGCAAGTTGAGCTGATGATTGTAGTATGCCGCATAGAAAAGAATCATAATCGCTTCATCTTAAATAACAGTTGGGGCAGATAATTTTTCCCAAGTTTTATGATAATTGACAGGATGAGTTACGGAATAAAAAAAAATTGTATAAGTATGGTCGATGAACTTTTAAGCTATTCAATTATAAATTTTAGCAATTTTTAACTAGATCTTTGAAATCATCCAGCAACATTTGTTAACTTAATACAATATCGTCTTTTTAGAATAATTACGTCCGATTGCGTCGGAACATTTGTGGGAATTCGCATCCATGATACTAGTAACGAGAAATACACGCAAAACATTACACATTTTTCTGATTATACCACTAATGCATTCATCGATGCAAACTACCTAAGTTGAGTAATAGTACAATTTACTAACAACAAAGTAACATGTTTGTTTGGGTTTGTGTATATAGTAACTTGCCCTTGTCTACATTTGTATTTGGACTTGTAGGTGGCCAAAAGTAAATTACAGCTCTTTGGTCTTACTAAGTCATGTTACTGTTTAGTTAGATAAATAATGATTGTATCTAACTGCATACTTATGTATCTATTATTTTTTTAAATTCGACTAAGACATTGTTTATCATTAAATATCAAATTGCTTAAGTTGAATTAATTTGCAGCACTTTAAATGAAACGTTTCAAGCAAGAGAAAACTTGCGTAAGGTGCAAATTTAATACGGAAAGCTCTCATGATTTATTAAAAAATTCGCTGTGCGCAAAAAAGACATCCAATATTTAATAATTACCAATTTGTAATAATTATGTAATTATTTTTCATTAAGTGCAGCAGTTTCATTAAAAAACATTGTATGCATATTTACCATGAAGCTATAATTATGACGTTCAAGCAGAGTTGATGGCTCATAAATTGAAAGTGAAAAACTGTTAATGAAGCACACATTGTAACAATGTAACAAAAACGGTTTTGCAGATCCGCGCTTATGACAACTTGCACAAATTCGCATACGAGAACGTGCCCAGGCCAAGCCGCGTGTAAGCAATATCCTTCGCAAAATATCTCTCCTTATTATCTTTGTAATGTAACACATAATTAAGGGCGCAACATGATATACAGATTACTATACGGTATGTTTTCTTTATGTCACATAAAGTATATTCCTTAGGTTTTGCCAACATAAATTCTCCTATAACCGAACAATTGAATCTAAACCGGACAATAAATAAAACTTATTAAAGATAAATTGATTCAAATTAAGATAAGCGTAATTATAAGCCGTGTAAATCTGCTACAGACTTGAAAACGCGATCAGTGTTGCAGATTGTACGGAAACTGTCTGGGTGGTATGGTAAAGGTTAGTTCCAAGGGGTACATGTCGCTACGTATGCAATTATGCGGCATTTGCATATTTATTTAACTTGTAATTAATAAATATTTAAAAATTCACACTTGGGATATAATTTTCTTGATAAGTATCGCAATTTTTAATTACAAGTTCTCGATGTAAGCGTAGTGGCAGCTTTGCGCAGATGCAAACATGCACGAACTTTTTATTAGCATTGAGCAACTCGTTTGATTGTGCAAAATAAATCATTTTCGTCATCGTAATAATTTTATGAAGCCGCCACCCAAGTTAGGTGTACCAGGTCAAGTGGAACATATTTTCCTTGGCTCTTTATCCTAAAACGATAAGATGAGATAAGAAAAACGTTGTGCGAAATGTGCCGCTTCTAAGTGATACCATAGTATCTCCTGCTAACTGGAAATGATAAAATGTAAGAAGAGGTGCGCCTCTAGCAACAGATGTTACAGGCGTTATAGAGGAAAAAAGTGAAAGCAGGGGATCTCGGCAACCCTACTTCTATCTTGTCAGAGGAATTTTCTGTTCAATAATACCTAGAAGCCGCAATATCGCTGGAAGTTTCTTGAAGTTGGAACGTGAACGTCGTGTATATTTGAAAGTACCCAATTGAGAAGTTGAGTGTTTTCGGGTTTGGCTTGCACTGCGCAATCACAACGCATTTAACGATGAAATAAATGTAAATACACGGACATTATATGTATATGTATATGTATATATATATATATATATATATATATATATATATATTTACTTTTTTATTAACATTATTTCTTACAATCGGCTTCATTATAATAGAGAGTACATTCCTTTTGAACTATTCTGCCGCAAATATGATTAAAATATGTGGCTCTTAAATTGAATGAAATAATTGGTTTAGATAGAAATATTAAATTGAAGTTTTTTTTTGCCAACGAAGGGGAGGTAATAAACTAGGGAACAAAAGCATTATATTTTCCGAACAACAATTTCAACTTCAAAATCTGTGATACTATAATAAATTAAGATTAAAAATATTCGGGTATTGCTATTAGAATTTAGCAAATGGACGTTATTTGAGGTAATGTATTAGCTATAACTAGGAAGTACATTAGTTACGAAATCTCTTCTATACTGAATATACTAATTACATATTATATAACAAGTAAGTGACGCTAAACAGCACAAAAACTTTAAAATGCAACAATATAAGTACGGTTCATTTCAGCGTTAAAACAAAACGGGTAGTATTTGAACAATATATAAATTGCCGCATATTTACTGAAAAGTTGGTAATTACAACCAACTATCTACTGGTTAGGTGTACGTGTGATTTTTTCCAACTGATTGCGATAGAAGCACAGCCGTATTGCATTTGCTTTATATTTGAGATCCTATCATGCACGTAAGCTGTTTGGCCAAACCTGTACTCGAACCTATGCATGTAACGTACTCAAGTATTCACCGCCTCCACTTTGAATAATTTATGGTTGTTATTTAAAACAATGCTTGCATTTTTACCTATTGAATCAAAAGGTATTTATTTGTTTTATCACAGCTACAATATAAATGATATTTGTGTATATTTCATTCACGTGACACCAACAGCATTAAATTGCCAGACGGAATTTCAACGTACAATTAGCAACATATGGAAAATAAATTACGATTTTAAAGAAAACATAGTGATCATCGCTATAGCAGATGTAAAGAACAACTTCAAGAAAATAGAGACACAAAATAGCAATAATCACCATTTATAGCCGATCAATTGGAAGAAATCTAAAAAATCTTACTACTTAATTGCTTGTCCGCATATTTCCACAGCATTACATATGCTTCAAATGACAGCATAATAGGTAAATAAAAGCTGACGGCGAGTTGCAAAAATGCGGAAATATATTTCATGCACATTTTACACATCAATTATATTGCTTTTATATAAATGCTTTATATTCGAATCATGCTCGCATTTCTCCGTCGTGTAATGCTTTATGCCAAGTCTGACATGAGATACATGAATCGCAATAATCTCTCTGTTATGAAAAACTAGCATAAATGCGGCTGATTTAAACCCGTTTCAGGACTGAAATGGCGACTTCTCTAGAGAAACTCTCACAATCAAACAAAAAGAATTCTTAGAATCCGTCTCCATACTAACTCCAGGTTTTATTCCACAGACGCAGGTTCCCTGCTTATTTAATGTTTTAATTGTCACCGGTGTGGTCACCGCAAATCTGCTTGCCCCAAGTTTAATATATGCATTGCTTTTAAAATTTAAATATATAATGTATGCAATGAATTTTTTTAGTATGTACAATGCGTCAAGATTACCATATCTTCTTATTTAAAATCCATTAATTTCAGGCGTTCGGTTACGAATCGACCGGCTTCCTATATTACTAATAATCACAATTTATTCGGCCAGTGCGATATCTTGCCACATTCAAATTAATCTAACTATAATTTAGATTAGAACAAAAGGTCTTCTAGCCGCAATAACCAATTTCTGCGATAACTTATGTATTTCCCTGCGCCCCAAAATGGTGCCGCAAAGGATGGGGCTTTGTTTATCTCTCAAAATAGTCCAAATTATATTGTGTTGAAGAAAATATTCCCGCGAAGTTTTTGTCGGAGTTTAAATAACAGGCTTTAGATAGCTGCCAACAATTACGTGTAATTTATATGGAATGGGCGCGATTTTTTCAAGTTGCACCCCTAGTTCAAGCTCGTTGTACATTTGTCAGTTGAATTTGTTGTCGTTTCTAGTAAAACTGCTTTTATTTTACTTCACTACCAGCTGCAGTTTTCTAATTGATATTTGCTAGAATGTACCTTCGAAAAATTTGCCTCGTTAACCCGACCTCAAGAAAAGCAAGGTCTTTCAAATCGTTCTATCCTCTTGAAGACTTCTCGCGTGCAATTTACACATTTTAGTCGCCTCTCTTAGCTTTTACACAACAATCTCTGATAGGAATATTACGATATTAGCGGCTGGTAAGACAGAAAAACTACAAAGCCCGCTAAAAATAGCCCAGCAGCAAAAGATAAATTACACGAAACAGCGAACTTTAATGTATATGAGATGAATCCTTGAATTGCAGGGAAGCTTTATGGCGCATGGACTTATTTTTCCAAACTAAATCAATACTCGGCAGCGCATCCGACACAAAATAAAATCTAGGAACACATCCGGTCATTGTATAATAAAATTTACACCATTTTACACGCAATCATAAAATTTTAATGGGATATACAAAATCAGTTTAAATTTATTTAAATCATGCAGCCACGGGTTGTGATTTACGAGACGTGTACGTGTTTGTATTTTAATATTTCGTACATGGGTACGCCTGCACGAGGCCACTTTAAAGTGTTAGTAGGACAGAATTGATTTTCTACCATGCAAAAGTGGGCATACTTCAAGAGGGTAATTAGTAAAATACGGTTATTAAGGCAAATTCTGATAAAATGCTTTGTAAAATATGGAGAAATAACTTACGCGTAGCTACCTCGATCAAATATTATAAAGATACTAGCGTCTGGTGTGGCATTTTAAAACTTGTATTCTCCATAGGTAGGCAGAGAGGTAGCTAGCCGTCGTTTTAACGACCCTTTCATTATAATAATCTGTAACCTGAAAATGATACTAGCTGTTCTAAAAACGTTTCCTGTACCATAAAATATTTTATCAGCTACTAATTTTCATTGCATTCACTAAATTGTAGGGTGTTATTAATTTTAAATGTGCTGTAATTGCGTCCGAGAGGGGCAGAAACATTTAAAGTGCGACACTGATTTCGTTTGATATTGTTGGGAGAATGGTGCTACTTACGATTTTTTGGATTTAATTCATCAAGTACCCACCTGTAAAAAACAAAAAAATTATTAATATTGGAGAATTTATTTTCTCGTTTTTAAAGTTATTTTTAGGGTATGAA
The DNA here is from genome assembly GCA_033557835.1 of Helochares maculicollis. Lineage (NCBI taxonomy): Eukaryota > Metazoa > Arthropoda > Insecta > Coleoptera > Hydrophilidae > Helochares > Helochares maculicollis. Next base: position 16,842 of record JAWQRO010000031.1, read on the forward strand.
TTCGAATGAGAGTGACGAATGGCACATTATTCAAATGAAATGAGAGAAGTAAGTATATCGTGCGGAATTGGGTTTCTGGAGGGGGACAATCCGTCATATTAACAAAGTCTCTGGAAAGAGAGCCTCTGCATGCAAGTCAAGAAGTGTCATTTGTAAATGAATAATGTTTGCATGCTAGGCTGATTTTATCTTTGTAAAATGTTCTTATAATAGGCAAACGCAAAGTCCGCTTTTGATGTGCGATATATCCGTAATACGTACATTTGCATAAGACATAGTATTTTACTTAGTCAAAGAGCTATGGATGAACCTTCAGTTAACGAACCATGACGTTAAGGTGTAATTTTGATGGTTTCTATTAAGTGAGCGTTTCAATAGATATAAACACAGCTGCGTATGCATTTTTATGCAACAAAAAATAGATTTCTTATCCTTACGGATAAGAATAATGCAGGATGATAAAAAAGAGGCAATTACTTTTATTTAACACTAAGTAAGCAGAAAATTAATTCTTGCATATATTGATTTTTACTCAACTTAATTACGGCTTGGTTTATTTATTACTGTATATTACATTAATGTTACATTGTAATTGCTTCGAAATTGCATAAGTTAGTGCGGGTTATGTATAATAAGTTATGAAGGAAGAAGGGCAGCAGTTAAACATAAGGTTCCATAAGGTAGAAGTCTTTGTCCGGTGATTTTCATTGCGACTTTTTTGTAGGACATTTCATGCTTTCTTTAAAATTTGATAATCTTAGATCCAATTATTTTTATTTGAAACGCAAAAGATTTTTAGCTGAAGCAACTTTATTTACAAGAGAAGCTAGCACAAGTTGTTTCATTTATAATACAAATTATGGTTTTATCAATACGATATAAAAATATTCATATTAATGAAGTAAAGACGAGTTTTTTTTCCTTAGCATAATGTAAAAAGAAGCCGGATATTTGCACTTACAATAAGTATAAAAATAAATCATGATATATTCTGTATGATTTGATTAAATAAAAACTTGTCCAAGTTGATATTGATATCTTAATAATAATTCTTGTCATTCAAACAAGTCGAAAAAAAAACAGGAGAAAATTAAAAATCATACATATCTGAATTCTATCCAGTTAGTTATTCAGAAGATTTGAACGCAAGCTTCCTCCCCACCACGTTTCCGTGAAGACCGCGACCGGAGCGGCGCCTGCTCTAGCGATGTATGGCAGCCATGTTGGTCCCCCTACAGTGCTGCTATCTTGTGCCAGTGCCAAGTTTTTTACGCAAATTTTACCAAATTTCTTGCATCAAACGCGTCAAAAATAATGTGAATACTCGTTAAACAGTGCCCAAGTGTACAAGCTGTGCTTTTCAAGCCAACATTCACAATAATAACACGCAAAAACACCAACAAACCGGCCGAGTTGCGCTCTACAACACCGCACGGAACAATAATGGCGGTCGACTGACATGGCTTACAAATGCAAACACATTGATTTTTCATCAATTATTTAGGGAAGAAGACGAATCTGCATGCATTTTGGTGCTAATTGTATCGTATGCTGTTCGATTCATGTTGTTGCATGGATTTGAGTAGTTAATTTAGCTAAGAAGTTGTGATTTTTAAAGAAGCGTCGTTGTTTACATCTGGAGAGACCGGAATTTTCCCGTACTTTTCCGGCCTGTCACTGACTTGTTTTGAATTTAGCCAAAAAAACAACACGCATCCGCTTTTTTTGATCAAATTTTGAAGAACAAACTTATTTGGGATGAACTAATTAATAGTTTAGAATGGCAAATGAAATAAGTTACATCATGGAATCACTATACTCTTGCTATTAATGTACTGAAATTGATTTTTTAGCAAAATATCTATAATCAATAAAAATTGGTGAGTAACTTACAAGGTTATTAGTGAATAACGTTTAATAATTAGATTTGTGTAAAAGCAATGGACCTCCACCTTTCGTGATGAATTTGAAAGTTTTTTGCTTAAGTCATTATTTTCGGATTGTCTTTATAGAATCAAATATAAATAGACGAAGTTTTACCCTCTTATATAGCTACTTGTATGGCATATTAGTTTGTTGTTCTATTTCAACGCTAATCGGCGAAAAGTAGCAAGTATTAGTTTTCGTTTCCAAAGGAAATATACGTGACATTAAGCAAATGCTACAAGTTTAGTTAACATATTACACTTTTTAGGCGGACGTGCCAGTTTTTGCTAAAATAAATAATAATATGAATGAACTATGATTTTTGCACATAGTTTGGAGAGCATAATCACATTAAAAAAGTGAAGGCCAAGTTTTACCATATAATTAATATTAGTATTATTTAAACGTGTTGTTATTTGAAACAAACAAATATTATTTTGTGTCCATGAAAAAGCAAAAGCCAGGAAGTTTAAATTTGTTTGATTCCGAAATAATTTCTTACTTTAAGTAAATTTTGTGAAATATGGTTAAGAATTGTGTGGCCATTTGAAAATACGTTGGTTATAGGACCACTTTCTGGTTATTTTCAAAGCATGAATTTTTCAGCTGGTAACTGACAAATCACTCATTGCATTAGAACAATCTACTTACTTCCTATAACTACAGCAATAAATTCAGGCTCAAATCGACTGATTTTACTACAGGTTCGGGTAAATAAATATCGCGTAACAACTAAAACACGACAATAAAATGTCAAAAATGCGTCGTAAAAGGCAGCAAGTGCCACAGAAATATAAAACTGTCGTCAAAACTGCATCGTCCCAATACATCGGCTTCCTATGAAGACTTTAAAATCCGAGTCGGGTCGTAAATGTATCGTCGAACTCACTTTGAGGTGCAAGACGTATGTAAAGTAAACAGAAGCCTCTACCTCTGATGTATGTAATGTTTTCATGTTGTCAAGCGTTTATTACTTCGTGGGTATTTTGGGACGGATTTGTACTATTCTTACAGTATGGGCTCTAAGTTTACTCTTTAATGATTAAAATTTATTTTCTTACCAGCGGGCATCTAAATGAACATGTATGAGAACGTGTAGACTTTTCCAATATCATTCTTTCATGAAAAGTTTATTCTTATTAATGCTGTCAAACACAAAATCTTAGCTAATGTCTACTATTATTCTGTTGTCGATCTTGCGTCATATATTGCTGACAATAGACTTAGGCCTAGTATTATTAATTTTATGTTGACATTTCTCCTCCAAAGCTGCTGTTAGTTCAGGAGAAATGAACATCTCGATTGCTTCATTTTAATAACGATATAAACTCATGCCAGCCAATTATAAGCAGTTAAGAAAGGATGTACTATTTCAAAAATTTTGTTGATTTTTCCCGGAATGTAAGAGAAAATTTATCCTGAACTGAGAGTCGCATGACTGTTAAGCCCAAGCACAAACTACATCTAAATCTGCCCTTATTGTAAGCTTAATACAACCTGATAATTATGAAACAACAGCATCAGCATCTGAATATAATTGGAAAATAACATTTGCATTATCGATATAAATAACATCCGCTGACAGAATAACGCCATAAATTAAAAATCATTTCAATAGTCTTGGTATGGTAGTCTTTCTTACACCTGAAGCGGAGCATATTCCCTGCGCCGTCGAGAAACAGTACATAAATCTGCTTCTTTTCTCTTTTCTCCTTTTGCAATTGAACAACTTATTCATGTCGGATACGTGTTTTAGCGTCGACTAAAAATAAATAAATTTATTTAAATTTATTGTGGGGCGAAATGCATTCATTAATATATTTTATGCAATAGTCATGCATACATAATGCAATGCTCTCTCTGTTTGTGCTCAAATAGACTTGTCATAATAGGTTATGTGGCGGCATGGATATACGTTACAGGTTATCTTACAGAGCTTACAAGTGGGATATTTGCATGTGGAAAGTTCACAGGTTAGATTCAATCGCAATCGCGGTTCTTCTTTACCTCGTCTTTGTCCCACCTCATAAAGAGCTAAGTGGAAAAAAGGAAAACGGTCTCAGCTCCGTTTCTTGCGTGTTAGTTAATCCAGTTTCGTATTGCAAATTTTGCGCGTGTCACTCGCAAGTAAAAATTAATTTTTCATCGTACTTAGTTCCTCAAAACTAACTCGCTATAAGTAACGAAAAGAACCAGTCAATAGTGAAATTAAAATGTGAGAAACCAACTTTTCTCTTGCTCAAAAGTTAGGAATAAATATAACTTTCTTTAATGTTTTGCTGCTACAGCTCAGCAAAAAATTACACTATTGTGTAATGGAGCAACATAACAATATCACTAAAAGCACAAGTTTAAATTGACATATTTTTTTAATAATTGTACCAGATTCTTGCCTATTTGTTCAACAAGCACATTCAAGATTATTAAATTATGATGACCTTCTTTTATGCAGCAATATATAGAACTAGATTATATATTAAAAAACGCATTAGAATATTTTTTATGAGTTTGTGGTCAGAATGTATCTTCTTTGATTCATGACTAGCCCGAGTAAGTCCATTTCAAATAATCAAAGCCATAGAAAAAGCGCGTCTAGTGATAGGGAAATTGCTTGACGTCGGTGAGTCTTCAAGAACCGGATTTCTTATTCACATAATTAAGATTTATTCTCAAAAGCAATGTGGACACCTGAAGGGAGCCTCATAAAACAAATATAATTAACTATTAAAAGTAGAATATATCGCTCCAATAGAAAAGCGACGGATTAGAAATACCTTAACAAGACAAGAGGCAAATTCCATCATTATTACGGCTCCAAACTAAATTTCCGATAAAATGTTTTACTAACTACATTCACACTACTCGATTGTAGACCCCAAACGGAACTAACCGAAAGGATTTTCTGTGAATAGGCGCTTAACTGCAGGGTGACTTTACAGAAGTCGCCCCCACAATCGAATTAGAAAGTGGAGCACAAAAGGAATATGTTTTCCTTGCCCTGTGAATGTTTTTTTTGTAGAGCAAACTAATGATGGGAAGGCAAGCCGTTCTTTTGCCGTATATCTACTGGTTGTAACAAGGTTAACCTTTTAAATTAGAGGGTTGAAATTTTGAAAGTTACTGTGAGGTGCAGGTCATTTCTTAATAAAATGCACTCGTTTCGAGTCTATAGGTCGTCAGTCTTGACCGTGTTCTTGAGTAGTTCAATCGTCAGACAAATTTGATGATGTTTTACATTTCTTCACTGACGAGGGCGGTGCAAAATAAATATGTACAGTTTTAGCATTGTATTATCGTCAGCCTCGTGGAATCAAAAGAACAGTTTTTGGTTGTTACTCTTGAAGAAATATGTTTTGTGTTCTTAATATAAGTAACTTAGAAATTAAGGGTTCAACTCCATTAGGTTAGTGCATGTGAAAATTGCTGCCCGTGTATTTCGTGTTTAATTAATAAAATTTATAACTCTTTTAATAGGTAAGTTCCGATTTATTAATAATGCTCGAGTAGTTGTTTGGCTCCGGCAAAGATTTATAGACTTTTATTTTAATTGATATGAAAAATCCAGTAGTCAACGCATTATGGTGCAACTACCATTTGTATTCCGTTTGATGGCAAGCAACTGGATCATCAATAACGGCGGTGCACAAAGTTCATTAATTTATTGGCGTAGTTAATTTATTATTATTATTTAATTTAAACACTGCCGTGTTCAGCTCATTAGTTCTCGCAAATATTTATCAACGAAAATATTTTATAACAAACAAAATATTTTATAACAAATTTCGAATGAATAAAACATATTGAAATAAATAAAGCTTTTAGAAATAAATATAACGGTTTGAAATAAACTATTTTAAATGCACTATATTTAATAAAACGAAATGTTTATAATGAACAGTTAAAAATAAATTTTTGGTTTAAGCTATCGGTAATCATTTTTGGGAATATTTTACCAAATTGATGCAAAAATATGATCGTGCTTCAAATTGTCAATATTAGAGCAGTAGTCCGACTGATTTGCTCGTTGTAAATTTGCGGTAAAAATTGAATGGGGCTTATTGACCGATCACGAAATATAAATATTTTTGATTTTTATTGTTTATCGTACACGAATATTAGATTTTTGGTAAGCAAATGAACCTCAGTTTAATAAGCATTTATTTTTGTCGATAATTATATATTTATATAAAACCAACTGCGAACTTAATAAGTAATATTGTCTTCTGACGCTTGCCTATTTTTAAGGGAATGTTATGGTTACATTTAAAAGAGATGGCATTTCTAGTCAATAGGAGGAATGATTGATATTTTTCTTTGACGTGGTGAAACCAGCTAAAAAAATAAAATTAAGGAATTACGATTTGGCAGTGACAGTATTAGTCGTGCGTTTTGAATTTCAAATTTACAAAATCATAATCTTAAATATAATTTTTGGACGTGTAACATTTTTCAAAATGTAAGAATAAAATTATTAAAATCAGAAAAACCTGTATCCTCATAGCTTAAAGTATTAACTTGTTATGATTTAATTAAGACGTAATTGAATTCGCTAATATGAGAAGTTCAGGTATGTAAATATAAATTCAATGTTAACCTGATAAATAATGTATTATGAAAAATGAAATTTAATAACAATTATAATTTCAACACAGATGAAAAACAATTATATAAAAATCTTTTAAGTAAAATAATATTCATTTAGATTTAGAGTTTGCTCCTTCCCGCCGATAAAAACCTGGTCGCATCCTAAAATCTAGAAGGCGAGAATGTGGACCGTCAGCCATGGCCAACTGCAACGGGACCGCCATGCGCGATTCACGGCCAGAACCAAACAAGCACGCCGGGACCCTCAACCGGTCCCAGCTCGGCATTTGCGCGCTGTTGCGACGGCCATTTCACCTCAATAATACGAGACCATTTACACTTCATTTCATTGGATTTTATATGTTATTCTCTCCACCGACTACCTTTGCCTCGTATTTATAAAAAAGGCCGTTGCATTTATTATTAAATCTCTGAATCCGTGTTTTTATGCAGGTTATTTGCCATGCGACATATCAATAATTTATTTTATACACGTTTGCGGAGTTTTTACGACCGTTTTATGGCTCATTATAATGCTCTTTAAAGACAATACTCATGTTTATTTAATGTTTTTTATTACAATTTCTTACGTTTTTAATTGAATATAAAAGCCAATAAATAACTGCTAATGATTACGGTCGTTATTATGAGTTTTTAATAGTTTAATTATAGATGCAAGTGAAGTAAATCGAAATAATCATGTAGATTTGATATAATGATATTTCGAAGGTTTAAATTATCTCCAGCGTAACTACTTTGTTGTTGCGCAGTATAGTGTAGGCATACTTCTCTTAGGATAAGTTGAATTTTACAGTGCAATAATTTAGCACTGAAGAAGATAATGCTGTTTTGTACGGTATAATAAGTCAGTATTTATCGCCATTATTTTAAAAGGCAGATTTTTTTAGTATAGTCAGTTTTTTCCACGTTGTGTTGTTATACCTGCACAATTGGCGGAGGCGCACGGAAAATATTTGTAGGTGTGAGTGAAAACGGTTGTCTTTGATTTGTATTCGTATTTTACAAAACCTTCTTTTTCACTTTTATATAATTAGTTAAAATATTATCTAGCACATGTGTTAAGCGATTTCATGTGCAACTAATCTTTAATGATACTTCTTTATTTTTCTGATAAAATATGATTTTAAATTTCTTTTTTTTTTCAATTTTTCATTAGTAGAGTAAAAAAATCTGTTGAAAATCGTAAGTCTAGATTAATGCAACGATAATGTTCAACATTACCGCAGGGCTAGTATGAAAGTCCAAACTTAATGCATAATATAATTTATATATCTTTTAATGATTTTGCATTGCCGGATATACGTTATTCATTCATTGGACATGAGAAGTATTTACTATCTTCACATCAAGTGGACGGAATAATGAGCAAGCCGATATTTTGTATTTGCAATTTAGTTTTAGTAAACCATATTTATATTATTCAGTCTTACAAGTTCAAAGTTACATAAGAGAATAATTTTAATCACAAAACCATATCTGGAAACACTATACAGTAGTAATTATTTTACACATTTTTAGACTTATAAATCAAAACCATTCGAAAAATACAAGTTCTTGAATTTTGTACAATCCACGTAATGAATTCACCAGTTGGAAGTCTTGTTCGCGGTGAGATTGATGAAGGAAATGCTGGAATATGCAGATCCGGTGCAGCTAGACATAACAACGCCTGCCTGCCTTCTTGGAGTTTGGTTTACTTTACGTCTTCCATATTGACGAAATATATTGCAGCGAGGAGAGAGAAGCGCGTAAAAATTGCCCACTTTTTACGTCTCGTCCTTAATCCTTCTCGGTCTCTCCATGCAACAACTCTCTTCAGCTAACGACTCGGAATAAGCCAACTTATCCCGATATCATGATATCTCGTATGTGATCTTTTGTTAAGTTCCCAGGGTACTTACGGCTCCCTATCTCATCAATCACATTGTTCTTCGGTGGATGTAATGCAAAAAAGAGCAAACTAGTGTGTTTATTTCTTATGCAAAAATTCGCAGCGACATTACTTTACAATTGGGTTGTGTCAAAACCTATCAAATAAACAGTAACCAAGAGTTTTTGTATTTTCATCGAAAGTTATTTTAACCACATTTTGTAATAGTTTTAGAATTATGTTTTTGACGTCATGAGAGGTAGCATTTAAGAAACCACAATAATGTGACATTTTAGTTTTGTCGTCTGAAAATTTCTTCTAAAAACCGCAGCCACTTAAATATCATCTATTAATTTCATTGCACAAAAATATTTGAAAAAGAAAACACCCTATTTTTAGCTACAGAATACATTTTGATTATTTATGGAACACTAAAAAACTATGAACTGTTTCAGTGTAAATTATGGTTCAAATTCTAAAAAATTTGTATTAAAGGGTTTTTGGACACAACAAAGCTCAGCTTTGATGATGATAAAAACATTAAAATTTGTTATAAACTGCACAACTGTGTAATGTTTTTATTATTACTGTGACGATAGTATAGAATTGAACCTGTAATTTTTTGGAATTGAAAGTTTCAGCAAAATATTTTCATTCCTCGTGCCGAAAATGTGAACTCTTATTCACTGCTTGCTGTTGGAACTCATAATTACTTGATTCCAAACAGTCCAATTGAAGGCTTTTCAATACTCCAAAGTAATAACATTTCTTACTTATCCAATTTGCCGGCTGATTTACGGACCGCGCCCGTTAAAAATTTATGAATATTTAAGTCACTGGAAACTCTTAACTTCCATCTTTCGATCTCGATTGCCCTTAGGTTCAGATGGTTGCCTTTTACCGCCAGGAGATACAAACGCGATTGCAACGCATAATAGCTATAATTGGGTAGGAAATTTGAATGCGCAATTATCATATAGGGAGACCAACAAGTGTTGATTAAGTTTCTTCAGAGCATCATCTTTCTCGGTATAATTATTTAATTAAATTAAGAAGTCTGACCGAGTTCATGCTGCAAGACTAATAACTTTATTAGTAACCGCAATGGTAAAAGGATTATGCGCTCACACATTATAACCCACCTAAAGGGCGGTACCAGCTCTGCACTCAGACAATTTTGAATGTTCCAGGACTTGCTGTTTTAAATTGTTTTAAATGAGCCTACGCGTTCAACAGGATGCAAATCGACCGTTGAAGGTACTGCCTTTGTTTAAATCTTCTTGCATTGAATAACTACATGGAAATTATTACTGTAATTTTACAACTTAAATTTAATTTTGATGCAATGCAATGTCACCATTTACTTAGTTTTTTACGCGAATTGTGAGTGGTATCATGAATTTTCAGGTAAATTTTTATACTAAGTCAACAAATTTCTGAAAATTCTTGACTGCAATAGAATTATGGAAGAAAAAACTATAATTCCTTTTGAAGTTTCTAAATATTTAAGCAAAGACTGTGACATCACAAAACTTCATTGTAATAGCTCACAATCATTGGGCAGGTCGTAACCACATGACTCACGAGTGCAAGGTAAAGCTTAATTAAATGCCGCCGAAGCTATGACCTATCCTTCAGGTTCAGCTAGCGTTGCGTGAAAAAATAATCTGCGAAAACACGCGCCCTGTAATGAATGGAAAGTAACACGCTTGTAAGGTGTCCGGGCGATAGGTTGGGGTCCATAATTAGATAAAATTAAACCTACGGCTTGCTACTCCATGCATTAAACTTACTTCCTAAGTTTAGTTTTGCTGCTAAATAAATAAGTTGTGAGGCAAAACGGAAAGCATTTGTTAGTCGAGACGTATTTAACGATTCATTTCAATTAAAACTCAAATGCACGCACACTGAAATGTGAGAAACAAAAGCTCTAATAAATCATAACACCAGTTTTACTTCTTGAGCGCAAACAAGAAATAGCGAGCAGCTTTTGTCTTACTTAATTGTGAAACTGATAGTATTTTAATCGCAAATCGTGTAGCTCGCAAGATATATTAGTATTGATAAGACGGAGTGCGATTTTTATTTTACTTTATTTTTTTCTGAAACGCCGGACTGAATTGAAATGCAACGGACAAAACATGGTTTCTGCCTACATGCATGCAACACGTCAGATTGCTTAAGCTATAAATAACACTGCAACAAATATAAATCAACATTCGAGTTAATCACTTTGTGAAGAAAATAATTACAAGGCCAACTTGACTGCAGCAACTGTGAGGTCATGGCGCTCTCCGTTAATTGTCCACCCTCTTCACTAGTTTTTTTTAATTCCCAAATGTGTTCTGCAGAGCGAATGAACACATTTTGACCTTTAAAGAGTGTGTGCTTCATACATTTATATATTTAGAAATTAAACGTACGTAGCTACTATTAAGTGCTCATTTTAGATGGAAATATTTATCATAAGGTACAACCGCGTTGTAAAAAAGTGCCAATAAAGGCATAATCACACGCTACAAAATCATCTACATTCTTTTTTATTAACTTTAGTTAGATTTGGATAATATTTTTATATACTATAAGGAGTACAATTAACTTTCCGCCGTTTTTTAAAAAAAATTGAATATTTATTGTAACAGATCGGTAGTTTAAGTTTATTCAAAGTATTGTCCATCACTAGCAACCACTTTTTCCCATCTCTCAGGCAGCATTCGGATTCCACATTTGAAGAACTCCTTATCGTTTGAGGCTATGCACGTATTATCCAGATAATAGTCGGATACCGCTATGTCTGGTGAATAGGGCGGGTGGGGTAACACTTCCCAACCAAGTGTTTTCAAATAGTTTTTCACCGGAACCGCTACATGCGGACAAGCATTATCATGGAGTAGAATTATTTTGTCGTGTCTGGAATAGTATTGAGGGCGTTTTTTCCTTTAGAGTATGGCTCAATCTCATCAATTGTGTTCGTTAGAGAGTTCCAGTGATTGTTTCTCTTGGACTAAGCAGCTCGTAATACACCACACACAGCTGATCCCAGCATATACACAGCATGAGTTTTTTCCCGTGAATATTCGGTTTTGCTGTGGATGTTGACTCGTGGCCAGGTTTTCCCCATGATTTTCTTCTTTTTGTGTCGTTGTTATGTATCCATTTCTCATCCATAGTGACGATTCAATGTAAAAAACCGTTTTTTATGCCTGGCTAGCAGCATTTCATTCATGCATAATCGACGTTCAATATTTCTTGGCTTCAGTTCGTATGGAACCCAATTTCCTTGTTTATGAATCATTCCTAATGATTTTAAACGATGTGAAACTGCTTGCTGAGTGACTTCTAATGCGAGAGCAAGTTCCTTTTGTGTTTGAGACGAGTCTTCCTCCAATAATTCTTCCATTTCTGCAAATTCGTAAATTTTAGGCCTTCCACTGTGGTCTTTGTCTTCTACATCAAAATCACAATTTTTAAACTTTTGAAACCACTCACGACACGTTCTCTCACTCAAAGCAGTTTCATTATAGGCTTTTACGAGCAATCGATGCCCCTCAGCTGCAGATTTTTTAAATTAAAGAAATAAATTAAAAGTTCTCGCAAATTACGTTTATTTGGTTCAAATTTAGACATTTTCAGCTCAAGAAACTTATATTTTACTAGCACGGAGTCATTAATATAGCAAGGTTGTTATTTTAGAACGAACAGACTAATTTTTAAGCCGGTTATCAGCTGCAAATTCTATCGAAAGCTGCGCCTCGCGACACCTTCCTTAAAACGGAGGAATCTTATTTGTTCTCCTAGTATAATTATTTTATTAATTTCCTATAATTACAATCAATGTCGCTATGAAATAGTAGTAAGTAATATCCCAACGTTTTCGATCATTCTGAACATAAACTTGATCTTGTATATAAACAGACAAACTGGGTGATGATCCCATCGAATTGGAATTTGATAATTTTATAATTTCGTGTCAAGAGTGTATCACTAAGAACTCGATGCGCTATGAACCAATCGACCCCTATAAATAAATCTAATTAATAATATATAATTCCGATTCCAAATAAACAATAAGATATTGTTTTCGAACGGAGGAAATTTCAAAACTGACGAAAAAATGTTAATGACCAATCGCATTGATAGCATTTGTAACATTTTAGTCTACTTTTCAAACCGCACGCATCCCGGTTGTTCAAAGCCCAATGAAAATTTATCTGAACCAAGATGTCAATCACGTACCGTGAAAATATCCCCATAAATTTTCCCCCTCGATGGACTTTAATTATGGGGTTCCACATGCTAGGTAACCGATGCAGTAGCAGCAGTTTGCGACAATTTTAATTAATTTGCATTCGATATCCTCGTTTTATTTGATTGCAAAGGAAAATTTAAAGTGCGCAAAAGGATGCGCGCACACGGACGACATATATCGAGCAAAAGATAGCTCTGCTCTGGTGCTGGTGTTTCAATGCGTTTAGAGGAGGTATGTAAATGTGAATCAGTAGCTGCCTGGTAATCTAGATCGAGGAAGAAACAAACAAACAGGTAGCCTTATTTTGAAGTCTGCAAATTCACCGTAGCAATGAGCACACCTCTTAGCGGGTTGCGAACTCTTCGTTTCCTATCTAAACTGCATAAGAAAATGCAGCTGTAGCCCAGTATAATTTATTGGAAGAATTCGCGAGTTCGGAGAGGTAGACTGCGCCGGGAAAGTTGCCGGGATCGGGAAATTACGACGACGTCTACTTTACGAATTGCTTTTATGTTAAAAAGTACAATGAAAACCTTCTCTTAGAATTTCTATTTATATTTTTATCTCATCTCTCTCAGTAGTTCTTCGGCTCGACTCCATTCCGAGCGCCAGCTTTGCTCGTTTTTTCATACAAACAAGTATATTTTACTTTAATTTTATCGACGCCAAAATGGAATCTGCCAATATTTACAGGAAAGTTCCGAGCTCCAGTAAAATCCACACCAAAATGAATCTCAGCAATATAGTGTAAACCCGTAAATCTACCCATCATGTTGACGCAAAATTATTATAAAAGCCAGGAAGAATTTACGCAATAAATAAAGAAATTACACATTGTAAAATACGAAACTTCACGTTTTGAAAAATGTGTGCGCCGTACATAATTTTTATTACTTTATGTAACATTCTTCCTCTCCCCGAGTCCGAGTATTGATCAGCAGAATGTTGGGGAAGATAAACGAGCTGAATTTTATATTAGCCAATTCCATTGTAGCTCAGCAGAATTATATATTACACTTTTAAACTTCGCGATTTTATTTCGTATTTGAAAAATAGTAAATGTCTAGCGGAATCAACAAACGCTCGTATTGGCCCCTTAAATCATAAGCCCGGAGCTGGAGAGGTTACGAGACAATCACAAGGGCATTACCATCAGATAGTGTAGGGATTGAAACTTGAAACCGACTCAGCACAGACAGAACTTGGCCACACTTGCATATAACGACTTTCCAAACTGCCCGAAATTGCAGGATATCTCACCAGACACATGTTTTAACTTTACTTTTTACCATACATTTCAAAACGCTGGAAAATATAGCGCTGGGAAAAAAAGGGAAAGTTGAACCGTTAACTTTTAGTGGCGTTTTATGCATTGGAAGGATTTATGTTGATAGTACTGTGAAAGTACAGGTTGCGTTTTAAATTTTGATTTGAGTACTAGAAAGATTGAGATGTGCATTTTGTATTCAGCTTCCAGCAGATTCTCATTTAAATAAACGAATTTTTCTGGAATGGTAAATCCGCTTCCAGTAACACATTATAGGAAAGCATTTAAATATAGTTTTACAGGACTAGGTAGACAGAAGACAATTGGTTTTATATGTTGTAGCGCGTCCGTTTTTGCATAAGCCTTTTGACTTTCGTAGTTAGTTAGTTTGGATTGTCGCAGTTTTTGCAATGCATGGGCATAAGTCTCGGTTAGAGTTTTTATAGATTAAAGTTGCGTGGGGATTTCCTGCATAAAAAGCTCTCGGCGGAACTAACGCTATAGCAATAAACAAAATAAGCGCCCGACTGCATTTTCTAGACAATGGTTGAATTAAAGGGAGGCTTAGTCCTGGCCATTCAAATTACGGTGTGTGTAATTCCGTCAGATTAGCGCAATCCTGAACGCCGCAATGAATAGCGCAATATAACGCTTGACACATTACTACCTCATTAGACTACAACTAGCGACCGTCCATGCGCTTCGAGTACGTGGTGGTGGTGGTCATATTCCCCTCGGTACACATTACTCAGTCTGAAATTTACATTGTATTACATCTAAGATGACTTGGTTTGGATGATTAAAGGAACATTTTCCTTCAGTTGAATCATAGGAAAACAAGTTTAGAAACTCGTTCTTTAGTAAATCTTCTTTGTCGCCTATCGACTTTTCTGCATAGAACCCACTAAAAATATTTTATGCAAAACACGGAACCTTCATAGGAAATATGAGTCAAGATATTTGAGCTTAAAACATGAAAAATTGAATTCCACTTTCTGCTTTTTTATAATACATTAAGAGAGTAACGAATTAAAGAAAAACGAAGTTAATAGTAAAAGCGAAATAGTCCCACATTTTTATTACTGCCACGAGGGCAACATAATAATTGACATTTCTAAAATATCGAGCAGTCAATCTGCTTCACTAATTAAAGCACACCGCGTATCATCAATCAATTCTTTTAAAATTTCGCAACTCATTCCGATTGGAGAATTATTAAACAAAAAATGTTCCTCTTGTCAGACCTCTAGGAATCGGTTTTGAAGGAGCCAATTATATCTGCGCGTAGACAACAATACAGAATGTCTTGTCTCATTTCTTGTTGGCTGCGGATGCCATTTTCGGGACCGCAAAGCTTGACCGTGCGTTTAGAATAACATGGGGAAGTAGCAAAAACTGTGTTATTGTAAAGAATGGGACCTCGTTATGAAACACTAAACGGTTCTTTCCTTCCAGATAAACTCGATTTAATGAGGCTTCAAATAAATTTTATTGAAGTGTAATTAGAACTGTAGCACCCTATAAATTTTGTTCTCTGCTACTAGCATAGATCGGAAAATAAGAGTGATTGTAGGAGACGAAAATGAACTCCAACAAACGACTACAATATACAAATGAAAAATTGGAAACCAATAGATTATCATCAACATAGATCTCATAAAAATTTGAATCAAGAAACCTGTGCAAGAAAATACATGCGGTATTAGAAGGAAATATGAAGCTACAGGGAACGGATCTAAAAAAAGAATAAGAGAGCCTCTGATGAGAATGAATTAGAAGTTAAGAAAGGTTATGTCCTCTTAGCGTGTGATTTAAATTTAGTACGCCTACTAAGGCTGTGGTTGTTGCTTCTAGCATCTTGAATAAGTCAATCGAATGAGACCAAAACAGAAACATAAGAAAGGAGAAGTACTTGAGTTGCATGTGAGAAAATTTTAAAGCGATCTTCGAGTAGGCTGAAAAACAACTAAAAGCTTTCAGTAGGGAGATCTGCATTTCATTAGCAGGACTTTGGAAGCGCGATGCACAGTCGATACCATGAATACAAGCAAGAGTTGGGCGCATGAAACTTCTTAGAAATACGAGAGGGAGTAAACACTTGCTTGTGTAAAAGCAAATCAATCTGAACACACACAGCACGCCAAAACAATAAAATTAAATGTAATGGAGGGACTTTTGCTCTTCACCTAACAGAGAAGTGTTTTCTTTTGCGAGAGAGTGGACGGACATTAACTTGATGAAATTGCTAAAGTAATTTGTAAATGCTCGCACGCCGCAAGAGTTAGCGCTTGCAATTTGATGAGGAGCCTAAATAACAGCCGAAATATGCGGAACGGCTAAGAATCCGCGGGAGCCCCCAGACTTAGGCTGGACCACTCACACACACGCTACAGACGCATGCAAATGTGTTTCCATGGTTACCAACTGCATGGCATAAATTAAGCCTGCACTCTCTCTCTGGAGCTCTTGTGAATATTTCATTTCGAGGATAAAAATGTTATCGGCCGTTTATTGACCTCGCGCGCTCGGAATTACGCTTTGAACAGCTTATTACTAAATTAAACAGCCGGCCGAATTTATCTCTTGAAAACAGTGCATCATAATAGATACGCCCCGATTTGATGTTAGCTTGCGCCAACTTCCAAATTGGTGGAAGCGCACGAATTTCACAATTGGTGGAGGCACACTAAGAACTTTACGTGAACAACTCTGGACACATTTGTTTATCTCTAGCTCTTATAATATATAAAACAATAAATCAAATAGTACAAGTTGCGATACACGTAAATATACCATCTGTAGATATTACAAACTCAGTGGCAAATATGGTGTTAACAAAAGAACAAGTTAGAAAAATTACTGTGTGCGTTCGCTTGATAACTCAAATATTTCAATAAGAAAACCTGCCAAAATACTGGGTCGGTTTTGTTCATATTCTGTCAAACTCAATGGATGACTGCACGGAAGACAAAAATAAGTGGGAGAAATCCTATGTAAGATGGATGGTTTTTAAAAATATTTAGAAAACAAGCGCAAGTTCTAAAAGAATCACTTGGTTTTGCAGCTGAGTAGAAATAGCAAGAGTTTTTCACAACAGACATAACAAATCAAAAAGAATGCAACACTAGCGTTTTCTGATAGTATCATAATTTATTTTGGCCTAATTTTGCAGACTGCTATTATTATAAATATGTCTTGTCTAAGTATAGGAAGCAAATGTGCAAATATAACTAAAATTGTCATATATCTAAATAATAGGGCCTATCATGCTAGGTTTTAATTTACAAAACATCAGGTATATTTAATTTTGTCTTGTCTAAGATGTTCACATCGTATCGCGGATAGTCCTTACTTAGCATTTGCGACAGACATGGGTCGCAAAGTGAATCAATTTAGACGAGGAATATTAACATTTTCGAATAATGCGTCTCACTAGGGCTCCGGTTTTTTTTTTCACGATGACAATTCTAATTTCTACATAATACACGCGGGCGCAATTTCAGGCTTCCCTGATATAATAAATATAAGTATTCAATATTTATACACAAAATAATAATTCTGTGTTTTAGCAACTTAAAATTAAATGGTTTATTAATAGTTTTCGCAAAATATATATTCAAGTGAAAGAAATCACACAAACTTATTAATTGTTTTCGATAGTTTTCTGCAGACACATTAGAAAATGTCGATACTTTTCTACATGTGAGTGCACAGAAAAATATACACTTTGCTGCATTAATAAGACGGGGGCGCAGGTTTTATTAAAGAAGCGCTAATCTCGAGAATAAATTTTTTAAAATTGTGCTTGAAGATATAGTTTACTGTAGAATTTTTACTTTAGTGGTATTTTCTATAAATCTCATTACTCCTACAATTGCATTAAAAAATGTGGGATACTTAAAGATTAAGCTTTACATTCAGAGCGATTTGTATTTTACTGTATTAATATTTTCAAAGCTAACGATCAATTGCTTGAAAGCTTTCAGTCAAAAACTACAATCTTCTACAATTAATTTAAAATATGTTAGAAAACCTTGGCATGGAAATAAAGTAGACAGATTGCAAGAACTGCCTTATATTTTACGAACACTATTTTACATGTTTTCGTTCCTTTTGTCAACAAAGTGAATTTGTAGATGCTCCAAAACCTTTCTTAGTAATGTAGTAAATTTTAATTTGAAAGTACGCTATGTGGTGGAGGTGTACTGCGTACTTATTTACACAAATATCTTGTATACTCCAATTGCTGCCATAACTAATATTTGGTATTGACCTGCATGTATATTTTGTTCCAGATATTCTGCACATATCCTACAATCATCGACCACACAAGAAACCGGTGGGAAAAATAAAATGAATTCCATAGCGTTAAAAGATTTGATGTGATACGCGATATGACGTGTAATATTAACGCAGGTAATGAGGTAAAATAAAGCTTACAAAGTTGCAAGTACATGAAAAATGACGAGGAGATTACATCGCACTATTAATTATAAAATAATTAAATTTTACATTTAGTTCCATGTGCAGTAGCTGCCGTACTCGCCATCTCAGTAATTGTCCGCTACTTTGTCCAGTTTTATTTTATTTTGGTGAAATTCTTGCTCGCCTGCAAGATGAGTTTTATATCAGAGCACAAAGATAAACACGTACGCCCAAAATAAAGTAAAAATGTCGAACCTGCGTTCGCTAATTAGATATCAAAGACCAACACACACCTATCTCCTATCTGCATCTCCGGATGGAGCTGAAGCATTTCATGATTTCATTCACCTTATGCGGCTCGCGTAATTGGATACAGTAATCCGATAGCTCTTGCCGATAACTGCAGTCTCCGCACTTATCGACTGTGGGAAATAGCAATACCTTTAAAAAAAACCTCAGTTCTGTTAACATCAAGATTTCTCGTCACATATAGAAGCGATTTTCATATTAGTTAGTTAGTATTTCTGCAAGTCATCATAGTACCGCATTGAACATTTTCTTGGACATAGTATATCATAATAGTTCAGCAAATTAAACTAGAAATCATGATCCTAATGGAACAGAATTATTTTTACGTGCTATGTCCCTTAGATGTCTATAACTAGTAATATCTACCATATACGCCATTAACAAATATTATATTATTGCAAATAATTAAAAAACAGTAAATGTTTATAAATGTAAACTTTTCTAAGCATTTATAAAATCCGTATTCCGGACTCGTACTGGAAAGATTTAAACCGTGCATATAACCCAGGTACATTGGTCAACGGTTAAAGGAGAAAACGTCTTTATTCTCTGCAGGCAGCTATAATGCAAAAAGCGTTTTCCAAAGCCAAAAGTATTCAGACTTAAACCCGTTCTCTCGCAGTCGAACAGGCCGGCTCGACGAATGATCAATGCATTATGCACCACTTCTTATTTCTTATCCGCGACCGGATTCTGCGGCAGCCTCAGACGCGAACATCCAAGAAACGACCTACTCCATTCACGCCCTTTCACTCTAACCACCACGGTAGAGAATGTCCTTGCGAAACTCATACAATGCCCTTTATTTATGACAAAGTTAAGTTATTCGAAAACCTTACGGAGGTTAGTTACATCTTTGTTAATGCAGATTGTTCGGGATTGTTTTTAAATTTACTTAATCTGAATAAGATAAAAAGCGATGATAATGGCTGTTTAAGAAGTTAATTTTGTGGAGTATTTTAATCTTAATTCCAACCACCACCAACTTTACCAAGATTTTTAGATTTCCACCGTCACCCAATCAATTTTCACTTGGTTTACATTTACGTTTTAATTCAGAAATCTTGTAAATAGCCATTGTAGAACATTTTGCAACTACACTCTTTACATTGTTCTCGCTATACAAATGAAATCGAATATCAACTAATAATCAAATCTTGTATAAACTTTTAACGAACTGCTTCAATCTCATATGAAAAGTTTATGAATTGTAATCTATAAAAGGCACAAGCTATATTTTGAATAATCAAAATGAAAATTGCTTAAATAACAAGTTGTCGAAGAGAATTTTTCTAAATACATCAAATGCATTCTTAAACTCTTTACAAACATTTATTCAAATAGCATCTGTTCATCAGATAAACAGTCGTAAAATGTTGATATTGCTCGACATCTGACGCTTGGAAATTTCTTTCTCGCAAGTGACAAGAGTTCAGCAAGCGTCCACCATCAATCTTGAGACGTCACTTCGTGTCAGACGTCCCATGTAGGCCTATCAACTTTTTCACAATGTATTTACGTCAGCCAACAGAATTCAATTTAGACACTTTTAATCGATTCCCAATCGAATAGCTCCGAGTCCGCACATGCTGATTTTCATTTAGGGTCGAGATTACATTTAAATCGGAACTATTGGCTCTCGAACAACTCCTCATTCGAATGAGAAATAGAGAGCAGAGTACCAGCTTGGTTATTTTGCATATCTTATGGACTCACAGAGTTGGGTATAGCGCGATTTATTACATTGGAGTGCAACGCCCGATACAGGGCATGTATCAGTATTAAACGCAAACCCCAAGGGAAAGACAAAGAAACTTTGGAACGGAATATTTCTCTTGTTCAAGCACGCTGACTGTCGCCATCTATCTTCGGTTATCTCTGGCTGGCACTACATCGCAATGCCGCTGGCGCAAAAACTCCAACGCAAAGAAAGACAAAAGGATGTGACACTCCAATTTCCATTTTAGATCGAAATTCTTCAACCCCTCGCGCGCCCTGAGACTTTATCAGCCCTGAGCCACCGTTCTCTTTCGTATAAATAGCCAACGTTCAGATTACACCTTAATTACTATTGTTGCAAGAAAGTGATCTTCGAAACTTTTGGGACCGGATTTAAACTATGGAGATAAACAGGGCCAGCCGTTAACGATTAGAGCGGTGACTCTTGGAGAAAAATGTTGTTTCTTTTAGAAAGAAAATACCTCGAGAAACCTTTTCTGTTTTGAGTCCTTGTGGTCAAAGATATTCAAAAAACATCAATATCATTTGCCAGAAGTGGCGATTATGTTTTGGAATTAGATCCCATTAAATTTAAATACGATTTTTTCAACGAAAATGGTCTAATGACATTATTTATACATTGCTCCTGAGAACTTCACGGCTTGTTTCAAGAAATCTGTGGTAGATTCAAATTCCTTGTATAACGCGACGCATTTCATGTCCGAAGCTAAAATCCATTCGCCTCCGCATTGTTGTATGCGAGGTGCAATAGGTCAAAAATTCAATACATCACGTGCTGCGCCTCCATTACTTACGTGCCTTTATCAATAAATTTAAAAGTACCTACAGTTTTTGATACTCTCACCATTTTGAGCCATCCTCGACTTCACCCATTGGAAAATAGTGTGGCTGTTAATTTATGAGCAAATATCCAACTGAGAAGCGATGAATAATGGTGGGATATAAAGATTTGTTTTAGAGCGGTTCAATCAATGGCTATGGATATTGGCTGAGTCAGCAGGAGCTTTCGCGGTTGCTGGTACTGCGTGGTGGCAAGCAGGGCAACATCTGAACTCGTATCTTAGATGTTCGGGGGGAATGGGGATGCAGGGCGGTTACAGAGCTCCAGAGAAATTATGTACGAGGCATTGGGAGCAATATATCTCGAGCGGGACGTGCCAGACAGAGTAGACGGGGTATTATATAGGAAGGAAGGAACCTGAGGCTCTCCTCGTCCCTAGGCGCTCGTGCCGGAGAATGAGACACTTGCCGCGTCCGACGCCCGCCGCCTGCCGCCCCCTCCTTGAATTGTCAGCTTTGCGAAAGAAACTTCATTATCAAATATTTTACGGTGAAGATGATGCTAGTTACTGCCCGCCTCGAATTTTTTTATCGCTTCACTTTTGGGGTCGGTATGGGCACGTCGGGAGTGCGTAGCTTTTGAATATTTTCTCACATTTGCACGCATAAAGGCATAAAAAGATGTGAAATATACGCAGCGCCGTGCATAACTACATCCTTATGTTCTTGTGAAGGGGTGTAAATTTCGCTGCGGGAGGAGTAATGCGTAATTTTATAGGGGCGAAATTTGTTTAGTGGATGAGGATATTTTCATTATTGCAATTTGAATAGTTTCTTTTAGATTTTCTCTTTGTTTTGTTCACGTTGCAATTTGCGTAGCTTTCCTTTTCATTGACTGCAACTTTGATAATTTGTGTCAATTTAACATTTGTGGAACTACTAAATTAAGTCCATAGCTTTACAGATTTTACTGCATTCAATATTTAATAAGCACCTTGAAACTGATATTTTAGCAACATTTCAGTCCACGGTGTATGTTTTTACTACATTACAAAAATTTTATAGCTGTGACAGCCTTAAATGGTTTCAAATCAGTGTATAAATATATGTGGCAAATAAGTAATTGTTGTTTTGAAAAACACTTAAAATATTTATTTCTTTACAAAAGTACCATTTATCATATACAAATATTTTCTATTATTTGTAATGATTTTTGGTCAATTTTCAGACATTATTTTAATTTATTTTCTTATTATCTGTACGGAAAATTCCGAATGTTTTTGAATGTGCAATGATGTTTTGAACTAACTGCGGCATAAGACAATAAAGCCCAACCAACAGTTTTGCCGAGTTACCAAAGTTGCATGAGGCCTAGCATTATCGTGATAGAAAATAATTCCTTTGAGGCTTACTAATTTTGATTGTGCTCTTCGTTTGTATAATTCAGATTTGTCAATGTTGAGCTTCCGCTGTTTCACTTTGGTTTTTCTTTATTTTTTGTTTGATATTGTAATAAATCATGCACTTTTCGGCATCAGTTACCATGTCTTTAAAAATGGCTCACTTTTGTTGTATTTCAAAAGCTTATCGTATATACTAATATGATCCGTTAGTTTCATGAGAATTCCATATTATAAGTTTGCAAAACGTCTCAGGCGCTTCTTAATGCAGCTATAGGTACTTTTTGCTTTTCGAAAACCTCACATATTGGTGCTGTATATATCTCGGTCAAATATTGCTTTGATTTGGTCGCTATCAGCACGAAGATGTAAACAAAATACTCTTCGTCTTTAAGCGAAAAATCACCTGAGCAAAATTTCGCACATCAATTGTGATATTCTTTTAACATTCCCTCATCAAGCAAAAAATGACAGCAAAAATTTGTAGTCTGATCTATACTTTGCTATTTACAAAATTGTGCTACTGAATGTTAAATACAGTACTTTCCAATAACATATCCAATGCTTTAATAATTAAATAAAATAACACTATCGGTGATAAAATGTACCAATTTTATCTTTCCTCTATTTAAGAGGTTTAGTTGAATAAATATGTGCTTTTTTGTGTACTTCTGCTTTTATTTAAAGTTGAGCAATTTTTCTCCAGCAGAGAAAACAACAATAGAAAACGATCGTCATTGCTATTAAACATACACTTGAGGCTAAAAAAAGCATGAGTGCCGAGGAATTTAACTACAAAACATGTCAACGTAATCTATAAGAATGCCGAGGGTGCATTTGGGTCAATAAGTATTGAACATTTTTAAAGAGATATAAAAATAATTAACCAATGTTTACAATTCATATTTCTTCTTTGGTTATGAGCTTCTAAATGATTCAGTTAAAACATGAAGTAATGGGTCAAATTCGAATTTAGCAGTACTTAATTTCGAAATGTCATGTTTTGAATTTGTGCAAATACTAGGTTTGGCCAAAATTTTTAACTAATAGTCTGCAAAATGTTTCAGTATATTTTAGATTGTTTTATACATTATTGAGACTTCAATTGTTTTTAGTATAAAATTTTTATTAGACATTTCAGAGATGGATTTTATATGCTAAGATAAACATAAAGTTTTGAGCATAAAAACATTATCCTTAGATTTAGTCTCTTAACATTTTTTACTCGCATAAATGTTAACACCAGCGATATTGCAGGATTCAACCAGGTACATTTAGAAGCCGTTTTGAGAAAACACGAACAAAGAAGTGACTTAAAAATAGTTACTTTATATTATAAATGAACGTATAGAAATTATACAGTAACATATTTACATAGCATTGGAAAAAGTACTGCTTGATTTGATAATTCACAGCGCGGCAAATGCAGATTATTGCACTTAATCGTTTTGCTGTACACCTCCACTATTTTTTTTGCATTGAAAGTAAGCAACGGAAACTGAGAATTTATTTCAAGACATCAGGTTTTGAAACTACCACATTCATAGCCCCATCATTAATAATCAAGCAAGATTATTGACACAGCATTTTTATAAATAAAAAATTAAAGTAACTCCACACACTTCACAGCCATTAAGCAAACACAGCTCAAATTTTCGCACAAAGCTGGTTTTACAATTTGAAATACATACAATACCCTTTTATAAAGTCACATATACAAGCGTTTTAATTATATTCCAGCATTAGCATGTCGTGTGTGTATTGATGTATTTACCTGACTCCCTCGTTTATATAAATATTTATATCCCATAATTCACTTAACACAAGAAACGGAGTATGCATACAGCAAAAGAACTTTTTTCAAGCTGATGATATAAAGGGCCATGCATGCAATTCTCTTTTCTTCCATCTATAATTGTTTTAAAACACGATCATTACAGAATCACGCAAACAATGCTATTTCTGTGCAAAAACATATTTGCGCAACGATTCCGCGTAAAAGAACCTGTACCCATTAAGATGATGAATGTGTGGCATAAAAGAAAATCAGAATGTGAGCACATACTTTTCCCTGGTCGCTTATATGTCGGGTAGATCGAGCAATTCAACAAATTCACGTTTGTGCTTTGAATTATATTGTCGAATTAATGGCAGGCATAATTTAACGTTCACTTACTGCTACACGAGTACCAACTACTATCTTTCTTGGTTCGTTCTCTGCATGCTCATGTGAAGGGACACCCGCACCTGGTTTGGCCGACTTGACTTTCAACTCACCTGAAACAATAAATTACTATTAGTAACACTACTTATGCATTCAACAGCAATTTAAATGTTATCGCCGATTATAAGTCAATGAGGATCATTTTCATATTTAATTGCTGGTATCTTGTTGCCACCTTATTGTTTTATTTGTTATTGAATTGCGAAACTATAAATATTTACGCGTACTAAACGCTGTGAAGTTACATTATGTTACAAATTGAATTGTTTATTTTGAATTCACTAATGCATAGGGGCAGCAATTTCTGTTTTAATTTATGTCGAGCGGGCAGAAGTTTTGATATTTTGCAACCAAGCCATAGATATCAATTTTTAAGGTAAACCGTTTCACGAGCGTAACTTGTAGGAATGGAATTTGTAAATAGTTTTCTTAATATCGAAATATTTAAAAAATTACCGTCCTTTATGGATATTGCACCATGATTTTTTTTGTACATTTGTACATCAGTGGATTTTGTGGTTTCATTAACAAGCAGCTATTTTATCGTGCTTGTGGTTGGATGTCTTGGTAACGTATCCGTTGAGAACATCGCCATGAAGATTCTAACCAAAGTACTGGCAAGAATGTCCGGAAAATACACAAAAACATTCCTAAGATATACGAATATTGATTTTCAGTTATGTATTTTAGAATGGTGCATTTTATATCCACTAAAATTAGGGCAAATGATAAATAAAACGGAGCAAATATGCAAATCGATAATAAAACAAGCAAATAGATAGATAGATATATCATTTGCAGGAAATTTAGCCGTTTCAATACATAAATTCAAGGAAATTTATTGTCGGGTATATAAATCAAATTGTGGAATTCCTTCAGAATTGCAACTACATAGATTCATAAGCTCCAAAATTTAAATAAATAAATAGCGTGTGAACTCATTCCTTTGGTTTCCACTCCAATTTTTGTTTTACAGATCAACTAATTTTTATTGCAGGTTTCGAATTTTTATATTGCGGTTTACTTAAAGATTTATTTAGCCACGACGTTATTTTCCTGCATATTGGTAGGTTCATTAATTACTTATTATGCAAAACCCCATACTTTGCTCATAGTTTTTCATTTTCATGCTAATAAACTTGAAACCTTGCAAACGGCCGTGTTAACGGATGCCACGAAAAAAACAACAATTTTACCTCGCCGCATTTAAATCACGCAGACGATTTTATAATTACTTTCTAACAATGTAGCTGCAAGAAAATATGAATTTATACGAGGTACACGCAAGTAAATCGTGTAAAACGTAAAATAAATAAATTTATGTTCAGCTCAGTCCAGCAAATTCACTGTTCGAGAGTATACGGCTTTATTAATGCAGATTTATGTCCCTCTGTCATTTTGTTAATCAAATAGGAAACCTGTATTACAAACGAACATATACGCGTTACCATTCTTGCTGTGATACATGCACGAAAGAAATACTTCTTTGGTACTAACGTTTTGTTTATGAAAATAGGTGAATTTACTATTCAGTAGTCAAGTGAAGATGCGTAGATTAGAAAAATTATTGCTGCTTGTAGAATATTAAACTAAAAGAGATCTTTATTTGGCTTTCCAACGGAAAGTCCCTTGTAAACTGATAGCGATACTTATTACACAATATCAAAGATGAATAAAGGAATTTCCATTTACAATTTTCTATGGACTAAAATTTTAAAAATGTATAATATATAAAAGCAATATTCACCTAACATTTTTGATTGTTAATCGGTGTATTTTTCTACAATGCACGCTATTTTTTACTTTTCATATTGTTTTAAATTTGCTTCAATTCTAAACCACTTTTCAATAGAGCACTTTAAAAAAAAACGGCGCATATTTTTAGAGCGAATTATTGGCTCGAAACTTTATATGAGAGCTTTTAAAATACATTTTTGTGAAATTCATTTTGTGTATTTTGGACGACTGTAGATTTTTGGTTTATAAATTTGTTAATAATCACAAAACTATAAGAAATTATAAGAATAACTACAAAGAAAAATTTTACAACAAATACACTGAAATAATTTGTAGCAAAATATTTGAAGTTGGATATGTTTCTTCGAATAGATGTTTATGGAAAAAGCTGAAGAAATTCTTGGCCAAGTAGCGTATGCTCATCACATAAGCTACTGTTAACGTGTTTTTGTGCTGAGTGTAAAATAATTCCAAAAAAATTGACAATTGAAAAATGACTTCTTATGTGAACTTACTATAAGAAGAGATGAATTCGTCGGATTGGGCTCTTGTTTTTTCGTAGCGCACGCGCTACCTCATTTGTGTTATTTGTTTACTATACGCCGCCATTTTTGAGTATGCGCAATGAGAATTCGATGTGACAATGCGGATGGTGGGAAGTTTAACAGCCTCTTTTGTTCCAGAAGCGACGGGTCATCTGTTTAAGTTTGGTCAGGATTTTAGGCAACTTTTAGCAATCATTGGGCATTCTTTTGGCATTTACATTAGAAATCTTTAAAGCTATTTGATGACGCTCATTGTTTATCTTCTAAGAAAACTATTACTGAGACTACTTTTTCAACTAAAGACATCCTGCAAAAAGCTGAAAGCATCGAACAGCCATATAAATGTAATAATTGCTGCAATTCCCTTACTTTACAAAGACTGAATTTCCATGGTTATTTTACCAATTTGCTCACTAATTCTTCAACCACAGCTTGTACTACACCTACATGGTCATTTCGTCTATATGATTTATGATGTTTATTGCAGTGATAGTTCAATCGAAACCTAAGTACCGATTCACACTTTTGAACTGTTAGATATTGCAAAGAGACCTCGTTATTTTGCACATTCGAAATTTGGCACATCTGGTTTGGCCGGCTTGCCAAAATAATTGAAATTGTAAGAACTGATTAAGCAATAAGTCAATCTAAATTAGCCACCATGCGAAGAAGAGACAGCTTCTACTCACCAATACCAAATATAATGTCATATTCTAAGACTTTATATTTCTGTCGTCAACTATAACTACAATCATTCCAATTACAGTGTTATTCGATATCGGTCCTGCAACCAGTTTTTATACATTTACAACAAATCATTTTTAACCGTGTTAACCAAAATGAATACCTACATATTTAGTCACATCAAAGTTTCAACTTTCTAATAGTTTATTGCGCTCGATCACCGATAGCTAGTTGCAAATTAAATAAATGAAGTAATCGCTACTGGTCTTCAGACCGGCGAATTAATAGCTTTTAAAATTTATAATATCTAAGAACCCATATATATTTTGTATATAAGAAATACAATAAATTTAGCATGCTATATTTGGTTTTCAAAATGAAAACATAAAGTATGTGCAATTTGTAGCGCTGGGAAACGCAGGTACATTTTGTAATTTAATAAACTTTATACAACAAAGTGTTGACTGATTTACCGGTTGTACTGAGAGACAGAGGCATAAATTCTTGCGCATAATAGACTGAATGGATTGTCACACAGCAATAAAACTAATAAAAATTATCCACCACGCGTCCTTGTGCACGAAACATTATAAATTATTTAATACTCCTATAAATTTTTATACTTCTCAAACCATGATTTATTCAGAAACGTGCTTGACAATTCAGTGAGATAAATTTACACTTTGCGATTTAAATGCAATTCTTTAAAACACTTATTTTGGTATTATTAATTTACAATTTTTGACAAAGAAAAGCAAGCTAGCGTAAACAATGTGAGCTAGTTTTAGAGTTGAATTAAAATCACACGCATTTGTGAAAGTACACTTCTGGAATGTACAAAACGTCGGGAAGGATCTGTTTAGTACATTTCCAGGGACATTTTTGATCCTCGTCCAGATTTTACAACATCATACACTCAAAAGCACCATCCGAACATACATAGAATCTTGAATGGTGAAGTTCGAAAGCTTTTCCGAACGAAATGGAAGCTCCAAACCGCGAATTTAGAAGTTAGAAGTGCTTTAGGGCTGCCCTGACACTAATTTGAAATTTAAACCGGCCGTAAATTAGTTTGTATGAATTTTAGTGAGGCAGCTGAGGATTTATGAGCAAACGTTCCGCAAACTTCAAGAACTTTAAGGGAATATTGATGAATACACTTTTTGCCCGGGGAAAAACTTCCCGGAGTAGAAATTTTTATTACCGCTAACAATTTTATCCCGGTTTCTTTTTCCAATTTTCCCATGGAGTTTTATGTAAATTGGCTGTCTGCGTTGTAAATGAATGCTATAAGTCAGGGAAAGCCTCTAGATGGCGCGCAGATGTGTCTGGCGAAGGAAAGCACTTGAAGTTGCAACGAAATTGCGTAAAACGGCCGTTTAATAGCATATTTTACCGAGCTTCCTTCTTCCGCGACTAATTGAGTAAATATGATAAATATTGCCTGGGCGCTTGAGGGGGTGCGAAAGAGGGTATGGAGTGAGTATAGGTGTAATTTTAATTACGGCTTCTCGCGGGAGGGCCTCCGCACATTTTCTTACACGGAGGAATTATAATTGCGAATAACTTCTAATTAGACGCATTCTTTTGCTGCTCTTGAGTAATCGCAGGGGTCCCTGATGCGCGGGATTACTGCAAACGAGGATCTAACATTTACTTGTTTTCACTAGAAGGAATTTTTAAAGCTCATTCTTGCTTTGATCTCGTAAATTAATTACCGATAATAATGATTATCCTTGTTTGGTTCAAAAGAATGTTATAGATCAACTTTTTAAATATGACTGTTTTCGAAATATTACTTATAACAACCACACACAGGTTACCCATTATTAGTGCAAACAGCACATTATCTGAAAATTACACACCGACAGGCTTACCAACCCTTCATCAACAGGCAACTTATATGGCCGTGTACTTCATTTTCATTGAACAATGGCATTAGTTGGCCGATTTAATTCCCTGCTGTGTTTTAGATCAGACAGTTCGGTTTGCACTTGCCTGGAGCGATAGAACATGCATACACTTAAATTATCGGGAACCTCTCCCGGTAACGGGATAGCCACCCCTCTCCATTTGCCGCAACCCTGGCACGTGAGGCTAGACGGGGATAGAGCACTGCCCGGTCGGATTAGGTGTAACTGTGTGCACAATACGATGCCGCCGCCGCCGCAACCCCCAGCGGAGGCGGGGTGAGATTAAACACCGGTATAAACGAACGGCCAATAAACAGCACCAGCAGACAACGCCGAGGCCACGCTTGTATGAAACAAATTTTTCGAATAAAAATTTAACGAGAAAACACGCACCAGAACGATTTTACAAGGACCCACTTTCCGGCAACAAGGGGTTGTTTTCCCTCAAATGACGAATTGCCCTTTCAAAACTTCCCAAATTGGAACATGACTGACAAATTAAAATTGTGTTGGGTGTTACTAATTCATACGGAAACTCATAAATATCACCCCTATCAATGCCAGAAATACCGTTCTTTATTAATTGGGTCGAGTTGGTTACGTTTTTTTAAACCACTCAATCAGACTAGCGTGAAAATGCTTCCAAACAAAGTTCTACGTATTTTTTAGGCAAGGCTGTTCCGATCAATCAACTATTATCGACACCATATCAGTTCTGAAAGTGCCTTTCCTCTTAACCAATTCCAACAAATTTGGTTCAAAAGAATATATAATGCTAGGTTTTGGTAGGAAAAGTTCACCATTGGAAAGAAACATCTACAAATTATGCAACTGCCAAAATGCTAATAAAATAGGCAACAGTATATGTGTTGAACACACTGATAAAAAAAGCATTACGGGCTTCTTTCAGTTAATAAAAAAACGATTGATCTTAAAAAAATTAAATAATTTTTAAAAAGTTTGATTCTGTTAGTATTATTTTTGTTACTAGCCAATAATAAATTTGGAAGTCATAATGTTACGATTTATTATTTTCAGTATAAAACTTTTAACCTACAGTCATATCTTCAATTAAACAACTGTGTGAGATAAGCTTCTAACGTCTAGAAACATTCCTGTAATAAAAGTTTCAACGCTTTAAATAAAAGAGCCAAAAACTGTTACACCAACGAAAATATAAAGAAAAATTTAAAGATAAAATTAAATGAATAAAAGTACTTAAAATATCAAAAAAGCATTGTAAATGGGTAAGTTTGAATTTGCAAAGAGCATTAGCACGCTTTAACTTCTAATAATGAGGAGCGCCTAATTTCAACTTCGCTCTCAATGTTGAAATTCGATCATCTTTTAATGTTCCCAATCTTCCGCTACTAAGCTTTTTAGGCTCTTAAGTAATGTGCATTACAAATAAAATAGGATTGATAAAAGTATGGGATATGAAGAAAAATTAAAACATACAGAAGTACTCCATAAAAAAATTAGAAGACAAAGGAAAAACTAGATTTCGTGAAAAAATTGTGAACGATATTAAAAGCTAATAGCATAAAAAGAATATTTTAGAATCTAAAGAGAAATTTAAAAAAAATTAATTTTAGGAATATTACTATACAATATGAAAGAAGCATTACTCGAGCATCGATATATCTAACAAGCAGATTCAAAATTCAAACCTTTCCTTTAAAGTTATTACTGCTATAGGTAAATATTGTCAACCGTATACATACTCGTTTAAGTTTAAAATTATTACATACTCTTAATGAAAATGCTCTGAAGCTTTAGAGTTTTCACAATTTAGAAATTAGTGAGATTTTAGTACTAATCATGCGGTTCTAGTTTGATTTTGTAACAACTGACTCAACATATTAATGACGGCTATTAATTTTCTCCAATAAGGTAATCATTAACTTTCAAATGAGTTAAAAAAATCCACGGTATTATAGCTTTTTGATATATTTAAATATCAGTAAAGGTTACATTCAAATATAAGGTTAAGATAATAAGCGTCAGAAGTGTAAAATATATACTACAGAAAATAAACAAGCAGGTGTATAATAATAGTCAAAGATCGTAATGTTAACGGAATAATATAGCCAATTAAGCTTCTTATAAAACTGAATCTAGTCTAGAAATATATTGTAATGGTGAATTGATTCATCAAAGACAACTTTGAAACAGTATTGCAAATTAACTGTTTACCATGAATAGTAAATGAAAAATATCGTGTACCCTTCAATAATAATAAAGGGAAATATAATATCTTGGTTATGCAATTGAACTGAATAAAACCATTGTCAGATTTAAATCAATAGGTAATCCACAAAATAAAATTTGCACATCTAAGGCATAGCGTAAAGTAAATATATCTCAAACTTGTTAAAATTTGAGTTTGTATTTCAGTTAAATAATTACTAAATACAAAGTATATAAGCGTTAATGCGGTTTCATAGAAAATTGTCGAGTTTTTTTACATTATTCTGCTTATCAGCGTTCGTCCTAAGCTATCCACGATAGTTTTACTTGATTAAGCTACAATGTTCGAAAATCTTGTAGTGTTGCAACTTCGCTTCGTTCACTTTTTACAATATTATTCGATAGGCCATGCTTGTGAACAATTTGAAGAATTAGCAATATTTCATAGAATTGTTTTACACTCACTCGTCAATAGAATTTAAAATTTTGTTAGCACATTGTGAAAAGTATTTGACAAGACCGAGTAGTTTTTCAAACTTTCTTAGTGAAATTTTTGGGTTTTCATTAAGAGGGCATATAATAGTTGTGCTTGTTTCTTCGTCTGTCCACAACATATTTGCCGCAGAGTTTGTGTATTAACACATGATACAATTTTAAGAACATAGATAAATTTATGGCATTTATTTAATGTATTAGTGAAGATATATTTAGAGATAAAGGTGACTTTTCGCAAACATAGATCTCCTTTTAATTTTTATTCTATACAACTTTCAATAATGTATTTTAGAATACAATTGTAAATATATTGATTGATACCGTGCAAAGTATTGCTTATGAAGCAAGAATTTACAGTACATTTCTAGTATCTAATTATTTACTCATTTTAAATTAATTTTTGTGATATGCAGATTTTCTGATTTAACAAAAAATATCTTGTTTTTAGAAATTGTAGATTTTGTAGTGTGTATGCAAAAATCTATTGAAATGTAATCATTTCACTATTTAAATAATATGGAACTGTCAAAATTAAAAAGAAATAATATTTTGTTCAAGTCGAAATTGTTTCAAGATCAAAAGCTTTGACTTTACCATGCCTATTATATAGGGAAATGTAAAAATGCACTCACCGAATCCTGTTTCATCAAAATAGCAATCTGGATTTTTTTAAAATGAGTAACCAGAAATAGCAGTATAAAAACACTGCTGAAATGATTATATGTTGTAGAAAAATAGTGGTGTATTTCTTCTTACAGAGAAATTGCTTTCAAGGAAAATTGCTTAAAAACAATTCACATATAAGTACATCATCTGACCTTCGCATCGATTGTACATTTCTAGTAACACATACCGATAGATTTTCCGATTTGTTTGAGAAAAGGTAATCGAAACAGTAAATCTTTAATGCATTTGCTTGTAATTTCAGGGACAAATATTTATTCTCATTTTATCGCGCAATACCATTTCTCCCTCTAAACTCTCCTAATGATGATAGAGTGCGTGCTATATATACACTCCGTCAGACAGCAGAAGCTGAGGGTAGATGCGCGTTTCCTACCATTCACTCCGTAGGCCTTATTCCCAAGTCACTAGCAAAGTTTCTAAAACTTATTATTCCAACATATATGTTATCATAGACCTAATGAAATTTTATAGACGCCGCCGAAATAAATCACAAATGCTTTTGCTAACATAATTAAGAAGTTCTGTAGCTGGGCGATTTTAGGGTCTTCATTCCGTAAAATTTAGATCCCGGTAATTTTTTTTTTAAGTAACTAATCATGGTGCAAAAGCGCATGCAATTTGTAAATGCTGATCTTTCAAAGTTTTTACGGCTGCATGAAATTTCGGAAAGCTATGGAAATACGCTGACGCAGAGTAAATATTTCCGTGGAATGAAATACAGGTTAACAATATATTTCCGGGACCGGAAAGGATATTTCCGGGAACGTTTTCACCGAGCGATAATCCCCCATAGTTTCGCATACTCGAGTTAGAAGTGGTTGGATATTAAGCTGATGAAGATTGAGGAGTGGTTGGTTTGTGCGTGAAATGGTTATTGTGATTTCAGATTTGCCTGTTTGATAATTATAATCTATTTCGGAGATTTTGTAGATTTGTTTGTTCGTCAGAAGCCATTGTTTGCTTATAAAACATGTAAAGAGGAATTTAATATGAGACGACAGGGGTTTGAATAAAATGTCTGCGACATTTTTCTTGAAATGTTAGACCTTAACTGATGAATAAAATGTTTATACATAAGTAATTAAGTATGTATTCATAGAAATATTTCAGAAAACAAACTAGCCATAGTTATTATGTTTTATATAGAGCACATTTTTTAAATTCTTTAAAAGCTTCAAATAAAAAAAAAAACAGTATTACATGAACATATATTTTTCATTGAAATTATAGTATCTTCATTTTAAGCAAACGGCTTTAACGCCATAATCACTTAAAAAAGGTTAACTATACATATTGAAGTATTGAATTAAAACACAAGTAGAAATATTGAATTCTCACCAACCTAGTTTTACTAGAGGTGAAGCGAATAGAGAGATTTAATTATATTGAACATCGTGCTACCAAATCAGGTCTTAATTTACTAAAGCCGGGTAAATGACAGCAGACAGCTCGGCATTTAACCCACCATAACCTTTTACCTTTGAAAAGCTGCAGCCAAAGCAATTACGAATTTATTTTGCAAGCAGTTTCACCATTTGAATTAACAGACGTGCCCTTTCCATTCTCGGCTTTATTGCATTAACTCACATTCCTTAATTTGAGGTATGCGACAATGTAACTTCCGCTACGACCCGAGGAGATTATTTTAGAACATTTCTTAGGGTTTATCTTGGACATGCAACACAATATCTACGACGTAACAAAAACTATGCACAATTTTAATGGAATGGCATTCATATACCTCACAAAGGTTTAAACAACTAAGATGTTAGCCGTATAATTATCCACATTGGCGTTCGCTATATGCGGAGTTTTAAGGTTTTTCCGCTCTGGCAATATACATCCATGAAATAATTCAATTTCCAAAACGTATAATTATTTCTGATTCCAACTGTAAATTGTGCACGCGTGAGATAAATAAACGCATTCATCTCATTAGCGATGACCGCGGTACTAAATCATCAATTAAGTCGAGCGAGTGCTCTGATATATGAAGTGCACGATTTTGAACTTCTGCAGCTAAATAAAACATATGTGAATAGAGACAATTTTTGGCTGCGGCACATAACACTAAAAATCATAAGTCCTAAAATATACGATGGGAGTAAATCGTGTGCAAACACACATATTTCTGCAAACTTCAGCAGAATATATTACGTTTAACCAGTGAATGTTTTGTGTACACAGAAACTTGTGTTTGTCTTTCTTTCGTCTCAGAATTTCCAAAAATCACAGATAGAGACGTTCCTACTTTTCCTCGCGGCAGACAAAAACAGGGCATTTCTAAAGATAGCGCGCACAATACAATCGAGTTGATTAAATAAGCTCGTTGAATTCAATCTCCACGCCAGCAATCTATCCAATTTTCCACTAGTCTTATCTTTTTCCACCCTCCCCTACGATGTTATCCAATCAGGAGACATATATAAGTCACGTGGACGACCTCGGGTTCAGCTAGGAAAGATTTATTCAAATACGCAATAAATTTACGCAAAATTTACCCAAATTGAATTAAAGGTCTTAGTTGGCTTTGGTTTTTGTAGATTTGTGGTGAGTCACCAAAAAAATTATTTATGGAATCCGAAAGGATTGAATCGAAAGCTACAGTCTGCAGATTTTATAGCCGCTCAACACTAGAACTTATCCAAGCTGCGATTTCCGACCATCTGCAGAAATGCAAAACAGAATGAAAATTTTAATCACTTTATAACTGCAATTCAGTCTTTCCGACTTGACAGACGAGTAAAATTTATACCGCAAGTTGCAGTCAGGCATTTTAAACGCGCGGGTAGATTAAAAAGAGAATCACAAAAATAGTGGCAACATTTTAACGTGACTGCTGACAGATGAAACAAAATAATTCGAATTGTTGCTATAATTATGCATGCACCGTTTCGGCGTACATTCTCCAGCAGACAATTGTTTGGTGTATATAGAAAAATGTTGCTGATGTATTGATTGCCTGCGGAAACAAACTGTGATTATTTCATCTTGCGGCGTAGAAAACGCGTGTTTGAAACTCTTGAACTCTCTAAACCACTTCAGTTAGTTAGGACTTAATTTTACAGTGACAAATTATTCAGGTGCATTAAGCCAGGAATCAGTTTTTAAATAATGATATTTCTTACGGATAGAATTAAAATAGGTTTAAAATAATTGCTATTTGTAGGAAAATTATACTATTACGTAATATCTTTGTCGATTTTTTACGTCAAAATGTATCTATTGATCACAATAGAGAAAACTGTATATTATTTATTCCCCAAATTGCAAGGCGATGAGCTTAACAAAGTAAAATTGACTAAGTGGTTGTAAATGAATCAAAACGCACTCCCGTTTCACTTCATCAAAGATATTCGTAAAATAAAATATATGGTTTGTAGTAGCAGTCGTTTTGTTCTTAATAACATTATAATTGCATTTTAATTTAATTTAGTTGAATGCCAAGGAATTTACTTGGACGCCCATGGTATAATATGCCATCTAGTTACAACTACAATTTAGGGAAACGTTTTAAATGTAAACGCCAACCACCGCATATAAATTGAGCCCAGCGTAATATACGAAATTAGTAAAAGAACAGCGCTGCGCTGCTTTATGAGGTCTCAAACGAGTCATTAAAAATACAAAAATATAGCATCAAACTACGGTAGACGTGTAATTTTTCAGGGCAACAAAGCGAGCTACCTATTTTATGTGGATACATGTTACATTTTAGATTAAATAAACACAATGTTCATTACCCATAATTCAGCAGGGTAGTGATATACTTGCTAGCTGTGCCGAGTTATGGTTGCGGCTAAGCGCAATTTCTCATTTGTACCTACAACTGCGCTTATTACGCTTGGGGTAACGTGATTATGAATATGAGAACTCCAATGTGCAGTTGTTTGGGATAAATTGCGTTTGTTTTCAACAACTAGCATTCCGGGAAACGCAAAATTTAGTTTGGGGGTTGGTGGCGAACTTACGCATAGGTGCTTTGATTCTGAAGAAAAAAGTTCACTTTAACTGAAGTAATTTTTGGGCGAACATTTTGAAACGCTTAAAACATTTTATAAAGCCACTTTGTTGACGAGCGGTTATTAAATTGAAACATGAAACATCTTGAACGTCTTTAACGGAATATCTTTAGAATAATTCAGCACCAAGGATTCTCCAGAGAACAAATAAAACAATTTATAGAATATATATAACAATCAACTACACGCCAATAGCTTAGCGAAGTTCCTATCAAAAATGAGTAATCTCCATAATAAATTAGTAGGGAACTTCTAAGTAATCCCAAAGGTTAATTAAACCATATGTCAAAAACAAGGTCTGCTGGATATAAATTTAGCCGAGCAAGTGAAGAATTAAGTTATTTATCCGGCGAAGCGTTGCATTAGCCATAATTAAACATTTATTTTCAGTCTAGACCAAATCTGTCATTTGTAAGACCGAGGCAGGCGCAGCGAAACGCACGTCTCTTACAAAACTTTGCAAAAGTCTCGTGAGCTATTAAGAGGACATTTTCTTGGTGCAAAAACGGTAATTAA
The DNA here is from genome assembly GCA_033557835.1 of Helochares maculicollis. NCBI lineage: Eukaryota > Metazoa > Arthropoda > Insecta > Coleoptera > Hydrophilidae > Helochares > Helochares maculicollis. Next base: position 54,426 of record JAWQRO010000031.1, read on the forward strand.
TACGAACCACGAGCCAGGCTCTTGTGCCTTATTAAGTGGAAAAATCCTGTACGACAATCCAATCATTAATAATGATAATTAACAGTCATATAGATTCTGCGATCGATCGACCTCACAGAGAGCAAAATATCTGAAATGGTTCAGATTTCAGCTAAACTGGCATTGCTCATAATAACGACGTGTAAACAATGCGAACGTTGCCTTTTTAGTATTTCTAGGTAAGGCTAGTTTCTTTGTTACTGATCCACTGTGCCCTGCGTGCCATACCGTTAGCGACAATTGTAATCAACTTGAATCTTAATTAGTTGACCACCCAGGAGAATAGTTTTATCCTGTGTGAGAGGTTGGCGAGAGAGAAATCAGTCTTGCCACAACACCTTTACCATTAGCACGAGCTAATGGCTGACTATTTTTAGTTAAAAGTAAAACAGAGAGTATGCAAGAGCACAGAAGCTAAAGTTTTATGCCTTGTAAGTAAGAAATATCGGTGTGAATGCGTGTTGTATTGCCAATACAGAACTTGTTGCAATTTAAAATTGAGGCTGGAAGTGGACGACTTGGATGCAGCTTGCTAAGTATCAGTTTTAACAAGCAACTGCACTGATTTTTGTGTATGAATGATGTTGTTCAATGGATCATTTGTATTGCTACATTTAACATTCGGAATTTTTTCTATAACTGGAAAATAATTTGGTAATCAGTTATTTTGTAATGCAAATATGATAAAAAAATGTCACAAAATATTCTGTTAGGGAAATTACCGACAAAATGAAGGGTTGACGGGTTACTGCCCTGTAAGAGTGAAGGTGATTGGTTGAAATAGCGTCTATTCCAACAGCAAATAAAAATTTTCTTAAACCAACTTGAAATTAAGCATTTGATGGCCTTTAATGAAGTCGACATGGGAGCATGAAATACAGGTTGAGCAGGTCTGACGCCATTACTCATCTCTTTTATTTTGATTTTTAGATCGCGGACTCGGCTTGTTTTTGTTTCCCCGCATGCGAAGAGAATTCCATTGTACACCGCATTCCAATTAATTTTTGCCAATCGCCGTTGGCCGCTATCTTCGTCCGTTTCATTAAAGGACGATTGTGACCTCGGCCTGCTGGATTCAGTGGTAGCTCCTTGATATATTATGAACGCATTCGCCACGCAACTAAATATGAAATTATGTTGTGCCGATACCATATACAGCCTGGTATATCTATATTTAATATATAAACAGTCGTTAATGCTGTGGATTTAATAATTTATTGAGGTTGGGGCTAAAGACGTATAGCTTCTGTTAGGTTAGAACGTTTTATATCCAGGCCTTAGCGCGTTTACTTCTCGTTTGGAACTATAGCATATTAAAACAAGTTGTAACTGGTTTAACCTATAAAATGGCCATTATCTACGGTATTTTCAATGTCAATTTTAATAGATTTAAAATAAATGTTTTGGAATTTCAAATACAATATTTTTTATTACTTACTCCTTAGAAAATATGTCATAAATCAATATTGCCATGATTACCTGAAACAAATAGAAATAGACGTTGAAAATATTTGTAAATTCAAAAGTATTCTACAAAGACATCTTTTTAGATAATAAACATCTCGCTATAGGGTAGCAAATAAAACTAAATAATAATGATCTATACATCAAATGCAAGCCAACGAAAGTTTTTCAAAATTACAACTTGTTACTTTATTGATGGTTCAAAGAACATAAAAACGTCACATAGTCATTTTATATGCATTGCTTTCTCAACAACTCTAAAACAGTCGACCCTATTACGCAGCCCCTCGCTACAACGCATCTATCTGAAACGTGGATTATAGCAAGCACTAGCTTGAAGAAAGGGCGTCGCAAAGTGCACTCAAATAATCGATTATTTAATGATTTTAAATGTATATGGCTCTCTTCTAACGGAAGTTAAGATAAGGGAACATGCCGCACATCACACCTTTATAATATCATTAATGCAAATTATTATGGATTTACATATCAAGTTTGTGGCTACAGAGTGTCTACCTTGGCGATGAAAGATAGCTACTAAATCCTCCCTATAATTTTTTCTCACCTCCTCCATTTTTTCATGAGTTTTTTTCGAATATTAAAATTTCATTATGCAATTTTTAAACACTGCGCTACTATACTCATCTGAGTTTCAGTTTCTCCTGCTCTTGTTTTTCACACAATTACAATTAATAATTATTCAGTCAATAATTCGCACTTACCATGCTCTTTGTTCGACGGGCTCCTGCTTCAAAGCGTAGCACTCAACAAATTGAGTGTTAAGCGAATGGCGTCAATCCACCTCGTGGGATTTTATCGAAAACAAATATTATATAATTGCCTTCATTTTCCCTATCAGATAATACACCGCGAAGTCTTTAACATATAATTATTCCAATATGTATGTATTTATGAAATAATCTTGGTAGGAGCGTGAAGCGCACATTAATGAATCTTTATAGGTTGTTAATAGTTTTAATTATGTGTTAGATGTTATAGACTGAAGCAAAGCAAACATGCTGCACTCGCTTAGGGGAATTGGCAACTTCAGCAATTACCAAGCTCTTTGCAGGCGCAATAGGTGCATATGTAAACATTGAAACCGTTTATTCTGGCGCTTTCTGAGGTAACGCGCTGAAAATTTAAACAGTTTGGTTACGGGGAGAAAGTTCTTAAAATATTTACTGAGCTGTTCTATGCCGGTTCAAATGAATTTAATGGCAAATTGAAACAACTGGGTGCCTATAGTAGATTTTCATCTTCGAATAACTTGAACATGTATACTACGCACGAAGAAAATCTTTAAAGCTTTCGCATTTACAGTACTGATTTAATTGCTACTTTCAATGTATCGTATTGATATTTTGTACGCAGAATGGACGTCCAATTTATATTTTCTGACAAAGTAAAAGCGTAAGTAATTTCAGTAAGGACACTGACGCTGTTAAATATTTCAGAGTATGTTTGACCTTTACCAAATTCTCTGTAACAAATATGAATTGACTTTTTTCTGCAATTACTTCATTATGCATAATTGAATTTTTAGCTATAAAAAATATCAAGATCGCTAATAAAACTTCACCACAACATCAAACATCTTCACCGAGCACATAATGAAATAACTGAAAAATCATAATTTCGACTGTTTCTAAATAAAATTAATGGAAATTGAATTTAAAAAACGCTTTGAAAACTTGATTCTTACGAACCCAACCCTAAGCTGTAAAATCGCAGCTGAAGAAAAAAGTTACATTCATTGAACTCTTCCGGAATTAGAGTACTCCAACCTTTTTACCAAATGCAAATGCAATTTAAAAGCCATCATTCAAAGTGGCTGGAGGCTAATGGCGTTTACCAAACCAACTGCATTAATGAACTCTTCTAGACCCAGACAGACATGTTTATACCTACACTGAGTTGCACGCGCTTCGGACCATATCGCTTATTTATTATTACAGGTACTAGCAACGAACGTGACCTAGAGGATGAGAGGAATCATTTAAATTATAACGTTTTAGTTATCGCAAGTTGGCTCGGTGGTTTTGGAGAGGTGTGTCGTTCTAGGTGAAAGTTTTCCAAAAATTTAGTATTTATCGCTTTGGTTTATCTACGGTATGTAAATCTCATACGAAAAATGACTGTTATGGGCGCTAAAATCTAATTAATGAGACGAAGTACATGAAAGCTCATTAAAAACTCGATCACGGATTTTCTGAAAATATTTATTAGCGTAAAAGTAACATGTGGCTTATAAACTACGGTGTCAACCAATTAAATGGTTTATATGTTAATAATATTGCGACATTATCCAAGAATATATTGTGCGGATAGGTGTTTGGCTTTTCAGCTATCAATTAATCAAGATTACATCTAAAAACCTGGGATTTAGTAACGAGCAAAAAATATTATTTTACGCTATAAGAATGTAGACTTTACCAGGGCCACGGCGTGGTTGAATTAAAAGAAACAAAAATATTTGTTGTTTAAACAAATAAACACAAAGGGCACAATCATGAGAAGTTAATACATTTTATCGTCACAAATCATGCTTTGCAAAAACTTGTGAAACCAATTTCGGGACTCTAGTTCTAGTTTTAACCCGGTTTTGCTGTCTTAAGTAAGCTGCATCAAAATGCATTGTGCATTGTGCTCCGCGTAGACTCCGGTGGACATTTTAGCGGTTTTCCTGGGAGTGGTGGACACATTCGAGTTGCAGATAAAACTCCACGCGGCCACCTGCGGCAACAACTTGTAATCTGTTCTTCATGGACATTTATTATATGGTTTTTAAGGCAAGCTTATTATTTTGGGTTCTGAGGATTTTCAAACATTTGCAAGAAAATCGCAATTTAAAAAAATATTAGTTTAGATACAGATAATATGTAATAATACTAAAGTTTCTGCTGGTAAGAACATAGATAAATTTTGTAGTAACTGGAACATATTTTCCTTGTCACCATTTTTTGTCTTCAACTTTGTCAATTTTGTATTTGTGTTGATGATGTAGAAAATTGACTTTGAGTGTTGATCATATATTTACGCTAAAGGCTGTTATTCATTTTTTAATATTGATGGTAATGTATAAATGAAATTGTTTTGGAATAACTGTGGCAGTTATTAAATGAATGACAACGCTTATCCACCATTTGACTATACATCCTACAAAAGGCGAATATGTTACAATTTGATCCAATAGATCAATACAAGATTTCTTTTAGAAACGTCAGAAACGACAACAATCATTGCTTGTTTTGTAATTTCTTTGCTGCTATGCTGGTATGTTGTGGAAGAATCATTGTGCTTGGGAAGAATCTCTATTATCTCATTTTACAATAACGATTTTGTACACATTGACCTCATAAGCGCATCTGTGGGATTGTTTTTCCGGTTATGGCGAACTGTCGCTCCTAAATGTATTTTTTGAATCATTATTTTTGCTAAATCAACAGTGGTATAGCAGCTGTCAAATCAACATAAATTAGGCCTGAACTCATAGCTCGACGTTTTGGGAATTTCACAAATCTCATCCAAATAATTGTTGAAATAAAGTTGCTTATTTTTTTAATTGGAAACCAAGGAGGCATTCGCGATTTGTTTCGGGAATTAGTCGATTTTAGTTTGTTTACTTCCTTGCATAAATATTCATTTCTGAGGCAAGTATTTGTTGATTCTCATCTATAAAATACAAGAAGTAATCTATGAGATTTTTTCCTTAAGTTTATGCTCGCCGGGGATTGAAAATATCAAATACAAAATGATTTTTATATTATGTCACCTTGTGTTAAATATTAGATGAGCTTGTATTAGCATTGTCAATATTATCTTCCGTGTTACTGATTTCTGAATTTTCTGTATCCTATAAGTTCTTATAGAAGAATAAATTTCGTTGACTAAAGTGACATCATCAGAATCTTCTGGAGCGTTTTTGATTTCATCTTATACATCATCCATACGTTTTTTAATGTTACTTCCAAAGTTACCTTCCTTATGCAGCTTATCTTTAAGTTTCTGCTCGTTTAAATATTTTAACATTAAAAATTGCTTTATTTCAATCCCGTTTCATAGAATATATTTCACAAAAAAAAACGCGCAACTTTAGGTTGGGGCTGCTTAGTTACATACATGGCCACAGATGGAGACTCGGTCCGAAAATGCAAAATTACTTGTCGGATAGCATGTCTACCTCCGTCTTATGACTACACAAAAAGTAAATTAAACAGGTAAATTTAATCGTATACACAAACAAAAGACTTTTCTTAATTATTTGTAAGAAAAATACACAAAAATATACAAACAAATTGCAGCACAATGGTTTTCTGCGCGAGACTCAACGTGTTAAAGCAGTTCTACTATACAAAGAGCGCAAAAGGAACTGTATTTTTGTGTAGTCGGCACCCCCTTGATTAGTTTACATACTCGCATATTGCAGAACTAAAAGCGGAGAAACAAGATAATGGAGACATTAATCTTCTCGCATAAGTGCAGCACGTCTCCTTGTAAGTAATCCCTAAATCGTATTCTATTTGTTGTCTATTTTCGTTTTGTGTTTTTCAGAACATCTGCAATGGCTGCGTACGGGCGATGGAGGGAAAAAATAAAAAGGAACATAGCTGGGGCGAAATATGCAAAACCCTGACTAAATTAAGGATATGATTGCAATTCATCCATTATGCCACCTACTTAGACCGCTGCTGACTTCAGGACTCCTGACATATTGCAGCAGGGTGGTGCCCTCTTTGATTTATTATCCGACGCGGAGAGGGTGTTTGACTCGAAGAAGACTTCCATGGAAAGCGGATGGCCGCAGGTAAAATTCGGCTTTAAAAACCGGATGCGTTAAGGCAAGTTTCGCGTGCAATCTGAAGTGATGTACCATATTGGCAAAATACCTACCTGGGCTCGTGTTAGATATGACAAATGATTTATTAGGTGAGATTGGTTTATACGATTACATTCTTAAAAATAAATGTTTTGTTTTTTATTTTGCGGCCAGGTTCACGGCCGGTGTTCCTTTTCTTTACATGCAATATTTTATCGCGGGCTATATTTTCTTCGTTTGATATATTCAAACCAGCCACAATTCTGACTTTGATATATTAAAATAAACCGTTCTTGTATTATAGGATATCTCTCCTGCATTGTGACTTTATTTTTAGAAATATAATCTTTACGCAACGTGGATTTATTGGTCTTGATAAAATAGTTTTAATTTAAATATTTTTCTTTCATTGAAGATTCACTTGAGTAAATCAAACAACGCGACGCTACGTTCTTTTTGTTTACATTTCTTTTAGCACCATTAGAAGGGTAGATTAATCTTATTACGGCCCTGCCGTAAGCTCCTATAGCCACGGGTTGTCTATCGCTATCTCTAGCCCACACTTCCCCTACGCGTCCTCCCCACTACTCACTTTCAGAGCTTTGCCAGCCTTCGGCTGAAAGCACGCTAGTTGAGCAGGCAGTTCAAGTGATCACCGGCAGATGGCGACGCTCTCGTAATCAAGTAGGCATGGTGTTGCAGCTATCCGCCGTTGTTGGCGCCACACGCATCTAAACTGAAAACAAGCGGTAAAATACGAATGAAAAGCATGCGTGTTGTACAAAACACGTTGCCTCACGAGCTGATCAAAGATACGCTCTGGCTGCTCGGAACGCACGAGAAAGGTCGTAATACACTCGCAATGGATGGGTTGATCCACATTTTTAATTGTTGGTCTGTAATTATCAGTCGTAGACGGTTTTATCGAGTTATTATATAAATACCTGGTATTGTGTTTTCATTCGCGGTTTTTTTAATTCATACTGCTTGTAATTGGACGATACAATGCGCGAAGCATTGGTTTGCTTCAATTGATATGGCTATTGTTTCTCAGTCAGTATGATTTTATTGCTATTATCTCGCTATAATTACGCAATCAATAAATATTCTTAAATCGTTTGAGGCTGTGGGTCAGTAACCTGTTTTTGATTCTGCGAGTTAAATCGTTTTTGATAGCCTTCCCGCTTGGATTTATTTATGTACGTTTGTATGTATTGCTTTTATTTTTGGATGCCACTTTTACACTCACGGTTGAGTATACTACTTTTCCTATTAATGTTTATTTTGTAACATTTTTCTAACTTGGGTATAAAGGATAGCGACATATTAAAAAATAAAACAAAATAAATTGAAAAGATTTATTTATTTCTGGCTGCCAGCTTTCAGTAATAAGAGCTTAGCTACAAATCATTTCGTAATTACATATAGTTTCATTTAACATTTATTGCAAAGATATTTTATTAAAATTTAGCCTAAAACAAACAGTATTAGAATAATTTAATGTTGCGAAATACGTTGATTATTAATCTACCTACTGCTACCTACTAATTTGTGTATAAAAACTACTATACTACATAGTAAAATCAGATTTCTATCTAACTACTACCTACAGGTACAGCTGCGACACTACATTAATAAAAAAGTAATAATTTTTCCACGGTTTCCTCATTTCAACTGATATTAATACGTATATACTAATGCTCAAATTAAATTCGTAATTTATGCTACCTTCTGAGCATGAAGTTATTTTACAAATCATTTTTCTGAATTTATTATAAATAATTATATGCGCGCCTTGTATTACAGTCATGAATATTTTAAATAAATCGTTAATTTGCCACCTAAGAAGTTCATCCTAACTACTCTATATAAGTAGTTAATTTAAGACACGGAAAATAATTATTGCTATAATCTGTATGCAGGAGAATAATTAATATTGTTATTTATTAGTTCAATCCTATTAGAAGGGTTGGGTATATCGACTCAATAGATGCGCTCTCTTGCATACATCCGACACGTCGTTCTCAGATAATTTCTAGATAGCTAATTAATTTAGAATAGGTACAACGGGTAATTGTTTTATTTGCAAACAACTGTTTTGTATTCTCAAGCCGCTTCTCGCTAAACAAAGCGTTTAGCCGCATGGTGAAATATGCATATAAAATACGTTTATATAACAAATTTTTAAACCACGTGCACGTGTACATCGCGTACCATATTATAGCACTTATTATTATACTACTTCGTACACAATATTTTAGCGCTCATACATTTTCATATTTTGCTATTTCAAATACATTCCACTACTTCCTTGTTTTTTAGAAATACATAAAATAATATGATTCGTTAAGTGGCCTTTCAAATATCATTGTAGAATTCGTTTAGACTTGGCTGCGAGTCAAAAGGGTTTTTTTCACATTGTTCAAATATGCAAGTCCACTGGGTATGCGGCTGATGGCATTTGTCGTACAATCAACACCTGCTGTTTGTTACTAAATTTAGATCTAATCTACGCGGCTTAATGGTTATATATCCACTGACCATCCACCGATTTCAATCTTATAACAATTTAAAATGGATCCTTTTGATCATAATTATCCGACCTATTAATATTTCAATTTAAAAAAACCTCAACAAGTATGACTTGGCGAGTCCAGAAAATTTGTCAATTACTAATTTAAACCAACATATCGCACATTTTATTCGTTACTAAGTTTTACCTATTCTCGCTCACCTGAAATTCTAACATTTAAAAATCTGAAGAGTTTTCCCAGAACATTCGTCTACCAACATCTATAGCATTAAGGAACAAGTGGATTTATATTATTGTAAAATAAAACCCTTGAATTTTTGGAATATAAAATACAAGAAGCCACATTTTTTAATATTTTTTGCATATACTGAATGAAATTTTTTTTTTCAACTATTTATTCTAATTTCTTAGGACTACTTTATATTTATTTCTATATAAAGTTCAATATTAGGTTTTAATTTGTATTCCCCTTATTTTATTTCATTCCCGTCTCTTTTAAAATGTTGTTGGCATTTAATTTTCTTAGATAATCACTAGTAATTGAATTAATTAAACGTGTATATTATATTTAACAAACAATACTTTTTTGTTGCTTGCTGGGATTTTGAATCATTGCTTTTCAATATTTTATTCCATCTTGATAATTCAAATTCAAAATTTTGTCTCCAGATGAATAGTACCATTTAGTGATATTTTTTGTTCAAAAGAACAAGCAATATCTAGATGAAATAAGATTTGCTTACTAGATTGGAGATGCGTGAAGAAAAAAAAACCGTTATAGTAATGGGAAAGTCAGATTTCGACTTGTGTGATTATTCTGGATTGTATATTTTTTTTAACTTTACCTAACTTTATACCCCCACACACACACATACCGTGATTTTTTAAAATATTTCTGTAGAGTGTCTGTTAGTTGTACAGCGTAACTTTTCTAAAGTAAAGTAGACATACGAATGTAGAATTCATAAATTGTTGCTCTTCTGTAAGAGCAAGTTTTATGTAATCATTATTTTGCATCAACAGTTTGTTTCGAAAACATAGAAGTGTTTTAAATTTTAGTAAGCAAGTGCTGTAGATAGGCTTGATTTGCTGTGTGAAGCCCCAAAAAAGATACATAATAAGCGGAATATTTTTCAAAATATAACAATTTTTAGCGTGTTTATCATTGTACAAAAATATTATCTAAGCCACCAATGTACTACTGAAAACAGCAAGCACCAAATAAGCTTCGCTTACATTGGATTCGTATAACATACGAGAATGTAAAGTATCTAAATTTAATTCTAAGGCATTGCCACTAATCGAGCGCATATTGATGATACCGGCATGATAAGCAAAGCATCTGCGGCAACTAGGAACCCTACTGATCAACGCATCAGAATGGCCGTAAAGACCCGCACTTAAACTGGTTCCAATCAAGCTACTTACGCGCGTACGGAAAAAATCGAAGTGAAAAAAGTCATCGTAAAATCCGCAATAATTGTGAACACTTTCGTTTAAAAACTATTATTTCCAGTTTAATAATGAAAATTGTTCAGCTAGTCTCTCCTTACAAGCCCATGTACCTACGTTTAAATTACCCCCCTAATAAGTAAGACCACCCGGCCTTCTGCAAGAATATGCAGCCACGTACAAGCGTACTTGATATGGCTCCATGCACTTACTACACACAATAATTTGTTACGAAATTATTCGTAATTACCACTTATGAATGAAATACACTTGTAAGCAAAATGAATAAAAATTTATTAATAAATAATCCGCTCGACATTTATAACCCGTCTTTTATCTAGGACGATTTTATGGCTCCATTCCAATTATTCATCAGTCAATAGTGTGATGCCGCAGTACAAAAATAGTGTTACATTCAATTATCTCTTCATCCATTATAATGATGTATTTTTTAAACTAATTGCAACGGGTCACTAGGCAGAGTAATTTGTAAATATTCATAACAAAACCCTATGGAGAGATAATAAAACTAAGCTATTAATAATAAAACTAAGCTATTATAATAATAAAACTAAATACAACTGCTAATGATAGGGATGTTTTGACAAATAATAGCGATATGATTAATATTATTTAATTTACTGCAATTTGCTCTGCTTAATGAACTTCACCAATTAATATATGTTCATGTTTACACGCTATTAGTTCATAGACAATAAAAATTAACATGGAAAAATCTCAACAATCTTCATAAGATATCCCGCCACAAACTATAGCCTGTAATATCCGCTTGAGATTTATTTTATGCATACCCAAGGAGTTCACATAGAACCACCGGGATTTTAATTTATTTTCACATTTTTGCCGGTATACTTTTAATATATAACACGGATTTATGACATAATAAATCAAAGATGCACTGTTTCATTTGTCAGGTGTGTTTGGCGAGTGATGTATTTTTATTGTTTGGGTCTAGTGTGCCATGAGCATGGCATGCTAGATGGCAGTTCACTCGACACTTCACGTCCGCTAGGCGCGTGTTTAAATGTCTTTTATATCGATCACAGTGTGGAAACTGTAGGTTTTAATTAAACACAGATTTTAATTTGGTTGAGCTGGGGTACAGCCCTGCAGGTGAATTTATCTTTTCGCAATTTTATTTATCGATACCCATTCGTTACCGTTACGAATACGTTATTTGGAGTGCGCGGGATGTTGCTCTCGAAGACCACAGAGGTTTGTCGCTGAAAGTTAATCTGGAGGTGTCGGTGTGTCCAGATTGCTGAATTATGGACTGGCGATATTTCAATCAGGAATAACCCATGAAAACAGTGACTTGTCTACACATTTATTGTTTTGATCATAATGTGATTATAGTATATTATAATTCTATATTACTATATTATATTTGATATAACGTGCATGAGCCATTTCTATAATCTTGTGTCGTATATGAATGCTTGATGACAATATTTCAGCTCGCTCATAGGTATACAACGCCAATAACGAACAAATGTTGCCATTACAATGTTTAACAACAAGTCTAACATCAATAGAATGGGAAAACGTATTGCTAGTAATAAATTATTACTCACGCTCATCTTCTTCCAAAAAAAGTTCATCATTACTTCTTTTGAAAACATTTTTATAAAATATGTTCAGGTTTAGTTTTTGTAACTTGCAACTATTAAATTATAATCACTTTTGGTTCTTGCTATTTATTTTAACAACTGTTATATAATATATCTCCTTTTATAAAGAAATAATTTTTATTGATAGGAAACAATAAAGTAAATAATTCAGACAAACCCATATAAATAAATATATAAATATAAATTATATTTTACAATAATTTGAAGTGAGAAAAAGTTGTTTACATTTTAGAAATCTACACAGTTAATACCCTGATAACTTATTCAGAGTTGCACTGACATATGGAAACCCTTAAAAAGTTCCAACAGATTTATCAGAACATGGTAACATAATCTGATCTAAGCAAACGGACACGTAGACAATGCAGTTAAAATTGTATTTACAGTACGTGAAAACGAGTGAAGCCGTTGAAAATATTTCAACATATTCGATCATTACAATTTCTCGTGAATGATATGAGTGAAGAAAAATGCTTTGTGTCAGTTAAAGGAATGCAAACCATTGCATAGGTAGATCAATTGTCAAAACATAGGTCTGTTTCAGACTGGTGTAGACCAAAGAAGCGCCCATTGGTCAATTGAGGCGAAATCATTAATCGCTGTCTCGTCGTCCAGCCAAACGATGCAATGCAAAGACTTAAAATGAAGTTGGTAGGGAATTTAAAATCTAGTTCGTGTTATTTTGCTATTTAAACATTTCCTTTGTATTTGCAAATATCCTGATGGAGAGAAAAATATAAAAACACGAAAATAAAATTGTAGGTTTATCAACACTAACTTAGCATATAATTGTTTTGTAAATAGTCCTTTCCATTTTAAATTAAGAATCAACAATATACTTGCGTAGGTATCCATATATTCTAATTAGAATAGCTTATAGCACGTGAAGCGAATTCCCTTTAAATCAGGTGTCCATTGTATTCCCACATTTAGCATAATTTTTTGCCATTGGAAACTACTATTGTCGTGTCAAATTGTCCATCAAACATCCATTACCAGGAACAAGTTCCATTGGAATAATAATTTTCGTATGTTAACATGCGTCTTGTTGAAAGCTGTAGATCATTTGGTATAATTTATGGCTGTAATCCTCCGGGTATCAGATACAAGTTTTTATAACCGCTGTCTGTTGACCTGAAGCCCATCGAATTCCGTGAAGTTAACCAATACGTAGATTCAAAGGTCGAGCCAACCTGCCATTTTTGCTAATATGAGCTTACGTACTCTGGAACTACTTATCTATTCATAATACTTTATATGAATTAAAAAAAAATAGTTTGCATAAAAAATGCTAAAACATAGTGTCCTTTTGTATCTTTCATTGCATCCGTACCATATTAATAAATATTACAAAACCATTATGTACATTTATGAATGTAAAAATAATGTTGATCTCATTAATAGAAATGTTTGCAATTAAATGGATATTCATCTAAGTTTACAAAATAAACTGTTTTACTAATATAAAAAAATAGAGAAAAATGTAAACATGATTTATGCTGCAAAGTAACAAATAAAAAAATATGATTACGGACATATATCTTATTTATTAATAACGATGTTTCATGATTACCTCTTCTATCGTGATACCTAGGCAGCATTACCTAAAGAAGCTGTTACAAGGCGGCAGTTTTCAAGTGAAAGGGCCCCCTCTTGTCAGATCATCTTGTCATATCTTTTCGGAACACGCACAGCTTGTTTTATGTCCCTTCCTGACGTTTATGCCCCTTTTATTAGCAGTTAAGTTGGGCAGCCTGAAATCGTAGATGTTACCGGTTGTTTTCGGTTTTATTGATTAATTCCTAGGTAAAACTGTGTTACTCCGCAACTCGACATAAATCCTGCTTTCCTTTAGCAAATGGATTATAAATTAATACCGGATTTAACTCCCATTTAGCTTTTAGACAATTTTACATTTTGTTCTTGAACCATTTGTAGATATTCATTTAGAGTAAGAATTAATAATATAAACGCACTAGTGGCGGTACTACCAGGTTCTCGTTATAAAGTTCTTGCTGCATTTAAACCTCCATTTTATTTTCTTAATGGGTTGACTCAGGAAAAAATTTCTCCAAGGTCTACTTATACCAATAAAAATGTTTTGTGTATTAATGAGTTCTATTTCAGCGTAGTTCTGAGGAGTATAAAAATTTTTTGCGTTAATAATTTTCCCATCGCCGTCGTCTTATCTTCGCCGTTAAAAAGATTTAAGCTACGCTTTCTTGAAGTTCTTTTTGCAGATTTACACATTCACAATACGTTACGATGAGTATCTGCATAAAAATGCATTTTCTTAGGAAATTCTTCAGTGGTACCGTGGCTCATAAAGTTTTATTGTAGAAAAAGCGGGGTTACGAGGAACGTTTTCAAATTATGTACATTGTGTGTGTGTATGTATTTAAAGAAACAATCTCAATGTTATTTTTCTTTGTTAATGCATTAATTTTATTCTAGCACTGGTATGCATTTATCTCTTTTCCGGTTACATTGCTGAAAACGTAAAAAAATTGAAATTCTTTTGCGAATATGAATTATTTATTAAGTATTTTAGTTTCGTTTGTTTGCCTAAATGTCCTATCGGTATGTTTTGCATTAGCAGCTGCTTTTTGCTTTGACATTTGTAGGCATTTAGCTGCTGTTTGCTGTGTACGTTGTGTGTCACATGTTCCTTCGTCGTGGAACGGGGCGCCCGGTGTGATGCCCGACTGTGAATATAACGTATTCCTAACGGGAAATATGATTTTTCTCTTTGTCGGCCCCTTGAACAAGATGGACTATCAACTGAACACCGCAGTATTTGTGTTAATCTAATGCTATGTAATCACTTGGGATTTCAACCCTAAAACTTGTCAGTTTAACGCTTTTTTAACACCTAATTTATTGCTTGAGCATAACTTTTATTTAATACGGAGTTTCTTCACCGTCGCTCATTCAAATTTTTATGCACAGGTGTGATGTTTTTTTTGTTTTCCAAAGTAATTAAAGCTTGTTAAATTGAAAGATAGGCTTGGTAGTGGTTCGTAATGGTGTTTATATAGAGTTACAATTTTGCTGAGTATGCTGTACAGTCCAGCGCAAACAATCTATGGTCCCACGAATGAATTCATTAGAGAATAATTAAACAATTTAATGAATGTTCGTCATTTCGACCATGTGAACGCGACAGGTGTCTAATTAGATTCGACTAAAGCCACAGTTGAAACCCTCTCGCGTTTGCATGGCTCTCTCGCATTGTCCATCCCTAGTGGGCTAAGTGTCTACCTCTGGCTAATGTTTCTGAAAGGCCATATTTCATCAGCGCACCGAACAACACGGTAATACGGGGAGGTTTTTGTGCACTACTGTAGCTTGCTGCTGGGTTTCGCAAAAGCTCGAAGCTATGAGAGATTTAATACGTGTGTATGAGCGTACAACAGCTTCGGTTCGTTCTCGTTTTAGACGTCAGATTCCCTGTGGAATTTTATTATTTTGTCATTTTGCTTGGTTTGTCTGAGGACATCTTTTATCACTTTCTCTACTCTTACACGATGAAATCCAAATTACATTGAAAATCGTTCATTACACATAGTCGCCGACGATGCTTCATCCTCAAGGAAAATGATAAATTCAAAGTTATATTTCTGCAAGTAGCCGTACAACAACATCCATAAAATATTGAAAACCTTCCTTTTCGTTAAAGATATTTTAATTTGTTGTTTAATGAAACCATCCGATAACAAATGTATTTGCTCAACTTTTAGTTTACTAGTTGTTGCCCTAAAGTGACCAATTTTGTTGGAGCTTTGTCCAGCTTACATTCTTCATATGACATACAGTTGCTACGCGCCTAAATAAGCACCGCAGATATAAAACGAAACGGTTCAATTTTTTGATGGTTCTTTTATCATTTCAATGGTTTCAAATCTATATGTAGTAGGAAAGTAGGTTTGTATCAACAACCAACTTAGCTGAGAGAGAAATGCAAATTATAAAAATATAAAATTTCTGTTTGACTTTTGTATCGTACATAGACTTTTTGTTTGTAATAATATGATTCCGTCATTTTTTTATATCACGATTCCATGTATGGCAGAGAAGAATATAGATATTACATTTTTATACTTAACCATTAGCCAGCTAAGAACTAAATGGGAGATGATTGTGCATTCCACTTTGTGATATCCCAATTAATTGAATGAGCGTCATTGTTATCTATTGGAATGAGAGTTATCCCCATTTTAAATTGCAGACTTCCCACAATTCATTTCGCTAGTTTTCCCTAGCCCAACTAGATGGGTTGTTGAACTGAAAGCAAGGAAGGCTTACTTTTATTTACCTGAACAAATTGGATCGATTGAACAAAAACGTTTGGGTAGTATGACCGCTTTAATCGAATTTCAGTCGGGCTGGGCATCTTTGAAAATTCCTGGCAGTACCCACGCTACTAGAACAGTTAGTTGCCGATAAATAAACGCCGAGTTCGGGTGGTCTATGCATCATCGCTGCAGGCGCCGTTGTATGTTGTCACTGAGATCCTACGTAATCGATTATCTACAGCATATTCGCGGGTAATCCCTGATTTATTAATTATCATCCTTACGTTCGATATCTCCACTAACACTTTAGTGGGAACCGCGTATTCCAATTACTAATTAGTTTTCATGTTCTAGAACATGTTTAATAATTTCTTATAAGTTCCTTTAAAGACGCAATTGTGCCCAAATAGAAAGTATTAAAAAATTAACCACATTTATCCTCTAATATTTATTAATAAACACCGAAATTAGCGCAGTAATTAAGTCCATCCACGTAGCGCACACTTCCATCAGCAATTATTTATGCCAGTATATTAACTTTTTTCATCTACTGTTCACTCAATTTCATTATGCTAAAAATGCCAGATTGAAATAATTTCTATGGTTTATAAACATCATAACAAGACGAGGCAAAGGAATCTTGTGGTTTATTTGAACTCAGCCGTGTGATAACTCGCCATCATTCCCCATCAAGTACGTCTTACTTGTTTAGAATGAAATATAAACGCTCGTTGCCTTACTACCAAATTACGTTCGATTCCATTTGAAACATTGTTTATGATTTAATGTTAACGAACTTTGTAGAGGGCTCCAACGCATATTACTCAGCTAAATCTATAAATAAACAACCATAGTTTAATTAAACATCTCAAATATTGATACTTTGTAAGCTGTTGACGCTATATATTACTCTATGCAACAGAGTAGCAGTTATTTATGATCTTCTGATTGTGATGGGTTACCACTCAAACTAAATATTAGGGGTACCCATAAGTAATCAATTATTTAAATGACAACAAAAAAATAGAATTTAATTACATTTATTGTTATTTTTAATCAATTACATAATCTCCATCGTTATTTATGACCTTTTGCCATCTTGTTGGTAAAGTTTCAATTCCCCGTTGGTAAAATTTAGTGTCTTTTGAAGAAAAATATTCTTCTAGATGATTTCGAACTTGATCGATATTTTTGAAATTTTTGTTCTTCAGGGAATGTTCCATGGAACGAAATAAATGAAAATCTGAAGGAGCTATGTCTGGTGAATAAGGAGGATGTGGTAAAACTTCCCAGTTCAACTGCCTAATTTTTTCCTGAGTTAATTTTGCTGCGTGCGGCCGGGCATTATCATGTTGTAATATAACTCCTTTTCGATTGACCAGACCTGGTCGTTTTACCAACAATT
>JAWQRO010000316.1:0-43309 GCA_033557835.1 Helochares maculicollis
TGAAGAACTTTCAAACAGCCTTAACCAACCTTGGTCAACCATCCAAGAACATTTGCTGCAGATTGGAAAAATAAGCAGAGCTGATGTTTGGGTCCCCCATAATCTATCCAAACAGAATAAAGCCAACCGGTCCATCACGTGCAACGTATTGCTTCAACGGCATCATACAGATCCGTTTTTTGATCGATTGATGATCACTGGAGACGAAAAATGGGTCCTGTATGACAATCCGAAACGCAATAGGCAGTAGCTCAGCCGAAATGAACTACCACGAACTACTGCAAACTCGGGTTTACACCCCAAAAAGGCACTTCTGTGTGTTTGGTGGAATACACGAGGATTTGTTCACTTTGAAGTGTTAAGTCCTGGACAAACTGTTAATGCAGATGTCTATTGTGAACAATTGGAACGAATAAAACGGTTTTTGATTGCAAAGTATCCGGCAATTGTCAACAGAAAAGGAGTTATTCTGCAACATGACAATGCAAGACCGCACTGTGCAAAACGGGCCTTAGGCAAAATTAACGAATTGGGGTGGGAGGTACTGCCTCACCCACCATAGTCGCCCGATATTGCACCCACGGATTTCCATTTATTCCGATCACTGCAGCATTGTCTTAGTGGCAAAAAATTAGAAAATTTTGATGATATCCAAAATGCTATCTCCACATATTTTACAGAAAAACCAACTGATTTTTACCGTTCCGGCATTGAAAATTTGTATACTAGATGGCAAAAGATTGTTGATAACGAAGGTGAATATATTGTTGATTAGAAATAATAACTTGTTAAAAATGTAGTCGTGTGAATTTAACTTAAGAAAATGACATTACTTTCTGGTCCCTTAATATATTGGTCATCAATTATCTCACCATAATTTTTGCTAGATAAGAGTTGCTCGAAAAAGATAATTTTCCTTTAATATATGATTTAAAAAACTATTGCAATAGTAAAATTTGGTTGAAATTAGTTTGGTAAGTTTAGGAAGACAATAAACAAAATTTGTTTCTGATACACAGACATCAAAAATAGACAAATTGTATTAAGAAAAATTGAAAACCTGTAAATTCGCCTAAAAAAAATGATTCGATTCATGTTCATCTTCTAGACAGCGATTGTTGCTGGAGAAAGTAAAACCTCGTTATTTTTAAATAGATAATGATTTTCTCGTTGAATTTTACGAAATAGTCAATTTATTGTCAGGGAGAAGTCCAAATAAATGTTTGCTCCACTGATAATTAATGATTTGAATCAGTTCAAACCATCAAGGATACTAAAGATGTTTCCGGTTAAGTTAAATAACCCAATACTATAAGTTAATGAAACATAACTTCAATATTAGGAATTGAAATGGCTCAAAATCTCTTTGAAAACAAAGTGTACATCATTAGCATATTTATTACGTGCTTGTGATGCAGATAACTATTTTCCTTAGGAGAGGACGGAGGATGATATTCAAATTAATGAACTAGGTTGACAATATGTGCTAATATCGGTATCTAGTAACTTCCAATTTTGGTGTAAAGCGATTAAAAGTAAGCATAACCATATAATCAAATAACAGTACTATTAAATTAGTCCACAAAACTATGAATGCTTTTTCTAAAGCTTCTTTTGCAAAAGTAGAGTGTCCAACAAATTTGCTAATTGGCCCAATAGCATCTGGCTCTTCACTCGTCAGGATCCTTTTTTCCCTAAATCTTGTTAGTAAATCCAAGTTAATTGACCGCAAGCTGACTTTAATTTTATTTACTTTTACTCTTCCTCTTTCATTCCCATTTAGTCACTTAAAACATAACAATGTAACGTATCCCATCATAGCATAGTGGCAATCAGTCGCCTCAGTCATCATCGCATCGTGCTCTTCCTCCAGCGCAGCGTGACGCGACATCTAATTATTCCACAATTTCGAAGACAAACCGCAGCCTGGTCGTACACAACGATATGATGTGTTGATAATGTTGATTTGCGGTTTGCCTGTCCATCTTTCCGACTGTCTGCGCGTTTGCATCATCCTTTTACATACATGTACAACACAGATATCTATGTATACAGTCTGGCCGAACGGTTGGAGTGCGCCGACCCTCCGGTCCAAAACAAGCCGACCGACGGTGGAGTCGGAGGGTCCTCCGCACCGCACCGGAAGTTCTTCTCGTGGTGAATCACATCGCCACAGGTCACTAGATCTCTCGGAATACGATCGAAATACAAGCGATGAGTCACCAGAGGCTTTGCTTAGTACTCTATTATTTCATGTGTTTATTTACGGTATTTTACCTGTTACGCGACGGGTTTCGACTTTTCAAACCGCTTGACGCCGATGTTAATGCGTTCAAATTTTAATTAGTACGCATCGTTGCAGTCAGACTGCTTCGCTTTGAAACGCGAACCTGTTGATGACTAATCTCCTGGAGCCACAGCAGAGAGCTTTCGATGATAAATGTACTTAGGGGTCATGAAACTTAACTTTTCCATGGCGAGTTACAATTTATGTTATATTTGGACAATATTCTTTAATTAGAAATTAGAAAGATTTATAAATCAATTTTCTAAAATATGGAATTGTTCAAATTGATTGCACTTTCTGTCAAATAATGTTGAGAGCATGGCATTTGATTAGAAGTTTTAAGAAAAATAATGAATTGCTACAGTGCCTCAATTTTCATTATTCATTCAGGTGTCAAAATGCATGGGCCAAGCTATTGCAAAAATCATTCAATTTAGAGAATTTTAAAAACGATAGTTAATATGGCATATGTTTTAAGATGCCCAATTTTGCAGAGAAGAATGGTTCTCATAGATTTGTGGCTAATTCTGTCTTCATCAAAATGGATAACCAGGTTTAGTACACATGTAATAAACTTGCCTTTAACATTTAACGGATGGGTTCAACATATAGTACTCTACCTTTTTCGGTTTTCTAGTATTTTTAGAAAAAGCTTGCACTATATATCCATTGCAAAACAATAACCATTTAAAAATAGAATATGTTACTTTTATATATATCATGTATATTTGATATATTTATAGATAGGTTCATTTATTACTTATGATACAAGAGTTTTCAAGCACAGTTTGTTCTTTGGTGTAGTAGCCGGAATTTTTTTCGCTCTTTAGTAGTTATATCGGACGAAGTGTTCTGTTCATTGTATTAATTGATTTCCTATTGCAACAAAAATTTGGAATATTGTAGGAGTTGTAGTTACCTCATTATTTATTTTACATAAATATCATACATACATTTTTACAGTTTTAAAGTACATAGCTTTAAAATCAAAGCTACTGTTAACTGAAGATTTAGAATATTTTGAACATCAGGTTAGTGAAGATGATAGTCTTGACTATTTTGATTTCATAATTTCAGAATTCGTTCTGTTCATTGTATTAATTGATTTCCTACTGCAATAAAAATGTGGAATATTGTAGGAGTTGTAGTTAACTCATAATTTATTTTACATAAACACCATTCATAAATTTTTTACAGTTTTAAAGTACATAGCTTTAAAAATAAACTGAAAAAGATTTGGAATATTTTGAATATCAGGTTAGTGAAGTTGGTGGTCTTGACTATTTTGATCTCTTACTTTCAGAATTAGACTGACACTGTATTGAGTCATAATTGCAGATGAATATTTCCAGAGCACGAGATCTTTTCAATGGCCGATGCGAGCCGAATTGGGCCGAAGCAAATCCGACCTCTTTTATTTTCAAAATTAGATTGGCACTGTATTGAATCATAGTAGCAGATGGAAATTTCTAGACCACGTTATATCTTCTAAGGCCGAGACGGATAGCAAATTTTAAGTCAATAGCTCTATTTAAACACCTAGTTTACTTGAAAAATGTCAAAACTGTGTAGGTAAACAGGTACTTTCGGTGGTCCTACATGCTTCAAAAGTTGATACGTATCTAAGTTTTTGCGATAATAGCCGTACACTAAATTTCATCACTCTACCTCAAACGGTCGGAGTGCTATGGTGTTTACATACACACACAGACTACATGCCAAAAATGGTCAAAATGGATTCAGAGGCATTCCAAACGCGAAGAACGAGGTCGATTTTTTTCATGATCCCACTGCCTTCCCGTTATTATACTTCGAATGTAAAAATGCAGACAAAAACGTTAATCTATTTGACCAATCCCATGATTTCATTTCAGTAGAATTCTTGGGGTTTTCCTCTCTTCCTTTACGTCTGCTTCTCTGCAACTCTTCCGAGATATTTTATGTTGAACTCTCTTGTTTTATTATAACCAAAGTTCAAACATTTTCAATTGTTGTAATTAATTCTGTCACTGCTAGTATTTCCAGTTCATCTATAATCTCTTCATTTCAAATCAAGCTACTGCTTTGACTAGTCTTAAATACTTTTCTTACCTGAATCTTGTTTTTCATGGCCTTGTTTTATACCCTGATCTCGCTTCATAAGGATCGGTTTATATATGGTATTGTCCATTTTTGTTGTCATGCTTATTTCCCTAAGGAATCTTTTATTAAATGCATAATATATCTTAGCAGGATTATCTACTATTTCATTTATGTAGTCTTCCATTTTTGTATCTCGTTGTATAATGAAGTATGTAAATTTTACTGAGATTAAGACCTTAATTTCAAGCTTTAAATTTTCTTGCTCGGAAAGAATCATGTTAATTTTTCCTGCTTTTATTGTAACTAACACTCCTTCCTATACTTTCAAGTTATTCTGCAAATTTATGTCTCTTCGAACACGCATATATTAGCTAATCTGCTAAAGCACACTAAATTCTAGGTTAAAGTTGGTCAAATTAAGACTTTAAATCACCCATGAAACTCCAGAGTGTAGGGTTTTGTCGATTGACTTAGCAAGAATTTAAAAAGTCTGCAATTTTTTGCGACTATGTCCATTTTCATGTTGTTAGTCTTTAAAATTAAAACATTTTCTGGGTAAATCAAAATCTTGAAGGAATAAATTTCGTCAACAGAATGCAAATGTTTTTTCTTTCCTAAAAATTGTTTAGTTTGTTGAGAAGAATAAGATCCTACATATTTTATCTCTTGCTTTATTTGACAAACCTTTTTTAAAACTTGTTCCTAAAGTTAGTTTGACTTATTTTATATGGCATAATTCCCACATTTTTAAATGAAATTTCGGTATTTTCTGAATTACTTAAGATATAAAATTTGCGTAGTTGTAAAAATGTATTTAACTAATAAAGTTCCACTTTCAAGAATCACTAAAATTAAAGTTTTAATATCTAAAATGTGATTCTCCAGAATAGCTGGCCTAAGAGCTACGGAAGCATGATGAACTTTAACAATAGCTATAAATGTGTTGCTCGTACATCGTTAATTAATAAACGTGATGGAGCAAATAGGTTTTCCTGCATAGAACTATTCCCGGGTAATAGAGAGAGGCGCAGTTGACGCCTGGCTATCTGAGTCACTCCACAGGTGCTTGCTTATATCAAGCATATCCCCTTCGCTGCTTGCCTTCATTATTTCGCGATGCATTATCTACCTACGTCTATAATTTCCTCTTTTGTTTGACATGGTAAAGGATTCTAAGAACGGTGGCGTGATTCCACATGCAGATTACCACCACGCCCCTCAATTATAAAAGGAGTTATCAAGCATTTTCGCTTTATCGTAAAAAAATTCCTAAAACCACTGTGCAACACAGCACTGCACAACTCTGCGTTGTTGGCTACGAGCATATTTTCAGATGATGTTAAAGGTCTCTTCGTGGAAGCGATAAGCTTTCGATTTGTCGAATGGAGAATGTTATCAACCCTTGATGAATGAATTGCGGAATTGAATAGGTTCTAATTGAAATAAATCGCAATACTCCAAATAACCAAGCTCTTTCTCACTCATCTGCCGCTGGCTGGTTCATTATACCGCAACTGCAGAGAACCGCCGCCACCACGCCGCTCCGTAGACTCTTTGTACATGGGGTAATGATTGTTTACGTCTCTGCGTTTGGCGTGTAGATAATTTCCATGCTCTGATTGTATGCATGCGAGTCTGCAACAGTTTATCTGTAGATAGTTGTTATGATGGTAGGTATGGTGGAGTGTGCAAGATGAGCAAAGTCATTTTGTATATTCCGTTTTCCTTTTGATCTGACAGAGATTGTTAAGTGTAGATTTCAATGCATTTCTGCAAGGATTAATTTTTGAAAGTTCACGTGGTTTCTTGGTCAAAATTGATGTGTAGATTAGATAGTATTACTAAGCTACTTTTTTAGACAACAAACATGTTAACTTTTTTCAAAAACGTTACACTGGGATAATTTGTCGTGGCTTAATGTAAGAAAAAGCAGTTGGAGCTACTTATTTATAATCTTTTTACATTTGATTGCTTCTTAGACTATTATTTATATACAGAAAATTACTTACGCGATTTTTTTGAAGTTGTGTCTATTTATTTACAGTGCTCTTATGATAAAACGCGGAAGATAGCGTTATGCCACTCTCATATGCAACTCTCTTTACTCTATTGTGTCTATATTGTTAAGCACTAAACTGTTCTCTACTGTCTTCATCGCTGGGCGCCTCACTATAGCGACCATTCTTTTAGAAAAACTATCCAGAATAGTTGAGAGCATAGCAGGCAGATATAATCGATTCTCAAAAATACTTTTTGGCACTTCTGTGCTCCTGAGACACATATGGATCCTTAATGAACCGGAAGAAAATTTAAAGTCTATCAAATGGGGGAGAACACGAAACAATTAAATTATGCATACAGTTATGTCAATTGCAAGTCTTTATATGCTTTTTGGGTATTTAGAACCACTGGAAATATCTGTTTACCACACAGCTTTAAAGTTTTTTCATATAAATTAGTCGTTTAAGTAGGACTAGCAGGTTAAAATTTGGTACAAACCTAAAATACAATTAAAAATTAGTAGATGCAAAATTTTGACGAGGTGGGAGCACTAGAAGTGTATTTTTTTAATCACGAGTGTCGTATAAAATAATCTCTCTACAAAGCGATAAATATTTCAACACTTTCTGCTTGTACGTCAAAACTATTAAGCTACAAAGCTTACCATAATTAGCTATTGTAAGTTTTAGAGCTCTTCGTGATTATGATGACTATTCCTTAACATTTACTGCTAGGAGGATTTTCTATGGCTACTGTTCATTATCGTAATAAAGTGATTTTCTAAATAATTCACTTTGAAGTTAAGCCTGGTGACTTTTCAGCATATATTTTCCATATTCGTTAAACATGCTTCGATTTTTAGAATTTTTGTTTGTAATTCCGCCTTAAAATTAGTTCCTAAGATTTACTAAAGTTATTTTTCTCGCACATCCCTCAGAATTGTCAAAGTGAAATTTTGATTCTCATAATTTTCTGGGTTATGTTTAGGTTCAAAATTGTAAATAGCCATCACAATCTTGAATATTCATCACTTGCTCGCTTCAATAACTAAAAGAAATTTCAGCACTTTGCATGATTCATTTTACTGACTCTCATTAGTCTGCAGCATTATAATTCAATAAAATGCCTAAAACAATATCTTTCTAGATTACTCATGAGTAAGCCTTATTTTCAGGATTTTTAAGAATCCATGCCAAAAATAGGCTAGATTTTCAAAGTTTTTTTGCAATACGTTTATGTTAAGAACTGTTGGAACCAAAACATAGAACTTACGCTACATTTCTACAGTATAATTGAAAGCGTTTCAATTATTGTTATTACTATTGCAATGTGTTGCTATGAATCAACATTAAATTAAGTGACGTTAATTATCCGATATGTTTCAGTAAATTTAAAATTATTTCAAATTAAAGTTTGGCTCGTATTAACGCATGCATTCGTTTATCTTTCAATGTTACTCTTATGATATAAATGTATACATATTAGGCACTTCTAAATTCTTGAAATTTGACCCTTAAACCGTTAATGTTTAGTCATGCAATTCATTATCCTGGAGGTGTTTCCCGATTCTGAAATCTAAATATCGTAAATGTTTGAGGACGAGTCCCTAAATTTGAAATTTTGTATCTTTCATTCCAAATCTTTCACTTTGGGTACCGTGATCTTGGATTTATGATCGTACACTTATTGTCTATTGTAAATTTGAATATTTCGTCCTGGTTGTTTGACTCTTTTTATCCAGACATTTTGAATATTTCTAAGGTTAATTTATAAGGTCTTGATTTTAGAGGTTTTGATAGGCAAATGTTAAAATGTGAATCTGGATACTTTGACTTGTGCAGCCCGGCTTCCTGATTTTGGAAGATACTAACAATACATTTTTTTAGCCAAACTCGTTCAGCAAATATGTATTTTCTGTAAAAAGTACTGGAAAATAAATTCGGCGTAGAAGTAATCATTTGCTTTTTTTGGATAGCCATACCACAAGGTAAAATATTTAGGGGTTTTGGGTCCTTTGTTATATTTGCTAATCTGTATTGAGAGCAGATCTCATCTCCACGTTAACGAAGATACCGTAGTTCTAAAAAGTTTTTACTGCAAGGCTTATGAACCGTGGAAAAATTTTAAAAAGCTGAAGAAAAAGAAGTGGTATGATACACACAACGAAATTTAGGGAAGGAAGTTCGAGAAAAATGGAGGTCGATGGTATTGTCGAAATGTTTTGTTTATTGGAAAATATGGGAGTGAGATTTTTATATTTTGTTAGAAATCGAGATTCAAAAACCTATTAATCGTTGTGTAAGTTGCTTCTTGTGGGAAAATTGTAGTGACCAAAAAATGTGTTGTTCATGTTCAAAAACATATAGGTACATGTCTACATGCATTTAAAAAATATGAACTTGGTGGCAAAGGAAAACTGGTAAATAGATTGGCCAATTGTCTGTGAATTTTGGCAAGACTATTACGACACAATTACACTGCCACAGGAATTTCTAGATGATGCAACAATTAAAAGAAGACTCAAAAAAACTCCTATGAATTGGCTTCTGCATTAATAGTTATTAACGTGTTTAGAACTATCTCTGAGCTAACTAAGACCTATTACCTTAGATAAGTAATTAATTATGAGATGAAAAAGACTAAAATAGTAGGATAGTCAGTTCTGACTAGTAACAATAAAATCAAGTAGAAGAAAAGTGAGGAAAATTATCTCTGCGTAAGCAGACACTATCCTTAAAAAAACTAAAAGGAAAAATAAAACATTTGTTTTGTAAATTAAAAGATATACATTTAAATATATTTCATTTTAAACTAATATGTGAGCGATTCCTATAAACGAGGAATTGCAATGCTTATAACATTTATTTTATGTTAACAATAAATTATCCTTTGCATTTTAAACAAGTTAATACCACCTGAATTGGTTAATTTTGGGTGAGTCCCTAGACTACTTAAATTATATTGTAAAACCAGACGGATTAAATACGAAGAGACAAAACGCGTCTAAAACACGACAAATGCTCAAAGTGATGGTAGACATAATAGGTCCAATAAAAATTTGTCTAAAAACTTGAAAATGGTAATCTCGAGGATTATACAAATAAGTACTTTATAAAAACATTTTAATCACCTGGTAAATCAGAAAAACCTTGAGTTATTTAGTATAATACCATCATTTCCTTGTTGCCTGATACGTCGCCTCGCGCAATGCGTCGTCAAGGAGTCGTTCATTTATGGAGGTACCCACATCGCAACACTCTTCCACGTCTAGAATACATTCAGATCTCTTAATAAACGATGCAACAATATGAGCATATCCGATGTCCTTTCGGCATTTTTATTAACAACGTCCTTCAGAAAATCCTCTGCAAACCATTCGCCGTTATGCGCACGAAGATGGCAGGCAGGTGCTACCCATATTGAATTATGTGTTCATTCTAACTTTGCACGTACGTAGCGCCAATTAATGCATTTGTTTTTTGATAACAAGCCGAGATACAGGATGCTTTGAAAAAATTCGCTCAAGTACAACAATTAAAATCGTACCGTCTTTAATTATAAATAAACTAAAAGTAATCCAAGAAGACTACCTATCAATTATCTCCACCGAAGAGCTATAATTAACAATAGTTAATTATCAAATTACGTCAACACAGCTTCGTCTGAGAAGACAAGTCGAACGCGCCCGTTGATAATAAGGCAGGTTTGATATTCAAAAGATTCATGCCCGCTCAGAAGCGGGCGCTTGGGCGCCCCTACTTGCCGCCTCTCGGCGCTCGGCGTCGCAACGCACCCGAATTTTGCTCGAAAAGAAGCCGTTGAAGAGAAGAAGAAAAAATGCCGCCATTGTTACGAGGTTATAATAAAGTATCAATTTCCAAGATGAATATTTAATAATGTTTTGTCGCAAGCGGCCTTGGGAAGATTGAGTTACACCGTGTCAGAGGAGCGTTCGCGACATTCATTTATTATCTCTAAAATTTCCACTGATCTGCTAAAGTTAGAATAAATCGCTCGACGGCGCGCTAAAAACTGATATCATAATTCAAAAAGTCCACCGACCAAGTAATTATATAAATCTATCGGCAAACGACGCGGCGGCTGCCTCTTCTTTGCTCTTCTCTCGCTCGCTCGCATCTCATATAAATCCTACAAATGCCAAGGTGACTGTGCTTTGAATATAAACTCACTTTTCTCGCTGAAAGAATATAAATTAATGCTTTAAACGCCGATAAAAGTCCTTTAACAACTTGTTTTATACACTTTCCTAATTAATTTATCAGCTCGAACTAATTTATTTCGCGACGGAAAAATTTGCGCTGATTGGGCGATCGCTGGAGCATTCACTTACCAGAAAAAGTTATATTCGCTTAGAAGTTCTTTTATAGTCCTAATTTTGCATCTAGGTGAATAGAAGATAACATTAATGTCGGGCCGCCAGCCTACACGTAAAAAACTTAAAAACCACGCCATTGACCAGCAAGCATTATTATTGCAAGACAAAAACATTTAGTAATATTTTTCTAACAGCACGAAAATCAGGGCACTTTAATATACCTTTATAAAGTCAATATTTGCCTCAATCTTCCATAAGAATTCTATTGTACGTAATACTTATGTGATATTTTCATTTAGAGTGTTTAATTATTTGATTTCAGTATTGCAAACAAAACTCTCTATTTATCCTTTCTAAATGCGTTTTATGATTAAGAATATTAAGTTTTGAAATTTCGTTATTTTTAAGCATTTTATATGAGGAAAAGTTTACATGATAAAAGTTTGCTCAGAAAAATCTGTAATTTTCTCCACCGAATTATATTCTAATTTGTCGTCGTATAGAAGTTTTAAAGCATGGATAAAGTTTGTATAGTTAAGTCAGTATTTGCCCAATAAAAATATAAAATTGTTTTTACTTTAATTTTTTATGTAAAATTTGTAATCCAACTCAAAATTTTCCTTCAGTTTTAGCAGGATACCTGACATAGCAACATTTTAGATCTTAATCAGCTTTTTAGCTAAATTTCTAAACCTAATATTTATGTAAATTTTTGTAGACGCGTTACAGATTAGAAACTACACGTAGATGACTTCATATTTTAAATACGAGACATTACCTGCTGTTGAGAGGACATTTTAACATACTCTGTAAAATATTGTCTTAAGCAAAAAGTTAAGACTTTGACATGAAAATATGAAACTTTAGTTTGATTTCTGTTCAGTTAGTGTATGCATTTTTTAAGTTGCGTAAAAATCTTGTCCAAAAAAATCCTATGAAGTTAAAATTAAAAACAGTAAAATATTGACCATTCAGTGTCTTAAAATATGCATTTTTAATTTCTGATTGTATTCTATAGAAACAAAACAATAATATTAGTAATAATCTCAAACTTACTGCCATACACAGCGTCTAGAAATATCGAAGATCGATAAAAGCTCCAATAATAATTGTCCTCATTATTTTTATCCTCATAAAGGATAATTAAATAGCAGTTATATTTTTAAAAATCTTTTGCTAAAGCGTTGATGTTTAGATTTTCAAACTTGCAGAAATTGTTTTAAAAAGCACAATTTGGCATGAGATGATTATTTATATTTATTTATGAATTTCTTAAATTTATTGATTTTTACCAGCTTACTTTTAATATTGTTTTGCTTTGCTAATTCCCTCTAAAAAATGAAGGGTATTAAAAAGAATGTTTAACATACTTTATTCTGCTTCTTCTTTCTACTTTATATATATATAGAGACATAGATATTTAGAAGACGTAATTTTGACATAAAACGCTCGAAACATCTGCATATTTTATTAAGATGGAAAAATTCCAATAAAATCTACGGAATTGCAATCAAATTTCAAAAGTTTTCAGAATTAAACATGAAAGTAAACTATTAAAAAATTCTAAGTTATCGTACAAGAAATATTGAAACTACTTTTATGGTAATGACTTCCTATTATTTTATGAGAAATATTTAAAATCACAGCATCGGGAATGATAACTCTAAGTAAAAGTAAGAAAATATATAAAAGCCGAAAAGGAGGTCGTCAGTTAACCCTGAAAAATCTTTAAAATCACTTGTAGAAATAAAAGTCAACATAATCCATAAATATCATAATGATAAAGATGAAAACCCATGTTAACAGTAAATCCTGAAAAATTCAAACAGTTTTGAGAATTAAACATGAAAGTAAATTATTAAAAAGCCTTAGCTATCATACAACAAATATTGAAAGTACGTTAATATAACTGAAAACCTATAAATTTTAAGTAAAATTTTGGAAATCACAGAGAATCACGAATGATAAGTCTAAGAAAAAAAAGATATGAACTCATTTTCTAAGAAAAATATCTAAAAGCCTAAAAGAAAGTCATCAGTTAACCCTGAAGCATCTTCAAAATGGCTTGTGGAAATAAAAGTCAAAATAATCCTTAAACACTATAATGATAAAGATGAAAATCCATGTTAACAGCAAATCCTGAAAAATTCAAAAAGTTTTGAGAATTAAACATGAAAGTAAACTATTGAAAAGTTATGAGTTATCGTACAACAAATATTGAAAGTACATTAATAAAACTGAAAGCCTATAAATCTTAAGTAAAATTTTGGAAATCAGAGAGAATCACGAATGATAACTCTAAACAAAATTAAAGATATGAACTCATTTTCTAAGAAAAGTATCTAAAAGCCTAAAAGGAAGTCATCAGTTAATCCTAAAAATCTTCAAAATTTAATTAACAGCAAATCTGAATCAGCCTACGAGACTATTTGTAACTTTAAATCCTGAACAGATCTATAAAACTCTCTAAATTAAGCACTATTGTACATCCTGAACAATTTGTAAGGTAATACTTACACGCAATTTGTGGATAGTCATGATTAATCATCAAGGTTATAAGACAACCCTATAAAATTTATAAAACTATTTATAGAAGATATATGTTATTTTAGTTTAGGATAGAATAAGGATGGTTTTAATAACGGAAAAAATACGTCCTTTCGATTTCAATTACATTTTTACAAATAAAAAGAAGTTACATAGTGCTAAATCAGGGGAATACGGCGAATAACACAGACTTGATTTCGTGCCAAAAATTGACAAACAATCAACGATGTATGATTCGCTGCATTGTCGTGTAACAAACATCAGTCATCAGTATTGCGAGATTCTGGTCGAATCCGACGAATTCATCCCATTAATCGTTGTAAAACTCCCAAGTAGAAAGCTCCAGTAACTGTTTGACCTTGTGGGATGAACTCACGGTGGATGATGTCTTTGCTAGCGAAGAAAACAACGAACATTGTTTTGATTTTTGATGGAACTTTTCGTGTTTTCCTTGATTGAAAGGACGATTTTGACTTCCATTCGGCACTTTGACGTTTTGTTTTTGGGTAATGTTGAGAGATCCAAGTCTCGTCACCAGTAACAATTGATTTGAGGAAGGTTGGGCTGTTATTTGCTGCTCATACAATCTCTGGAATGTTCCAGTCTCATCAATTTTTGCTTTTGAATTGGTGTGTGTGGAACAAATTTAGCACACACCTTTGTTTTGCCCCAATCTTCTTTAAGAATTTGTTGTATTGTCTCTTCGTTAATGTTTAATGTCTCTTCTATCATTCTCAGTGTCGCATTGCGATCGTTTGATGCAAATTCATGCACTTTTTGAATTGGATCCGCTCTTCGAATGGTTATTGGACTTTTCACACGTTTGTCGTCCTCCAGTGATTGTCTGCCTTCCAAAAATATCTTGTACCACTCAAAACTCTTTGACCGTGATACACAGTCACTTCCATACACTTTTTGCATAATTTTGAACGTTTCTATGGCACTTGTACCAAGTTTAGCTTGAAATTTAATAACTGAACGTTGTTCCATTATTGTTTTCTAACGTAACTGATAGACAAAATATCAAAAACAATGATAAATGATAATATGGTTGCTGAGATATAGCTTCAGTCCCGGAATTTAGTTGCCGCACTGTGTATAATACGGACTATTTAACCAAATCGATTAAATTTGGCATATGGCTCTTTTAGTAAAATTGGGACCTCTATCATGTTTAGGAACTTGTAGAACCATTGGAAGTGGAAGTGGAAACTCTGCAGATAAATCTAAAATGAGTGCATCAAGAAAAAAGCAAACAGGGGTGAATTTTACATACCTTGATGCTCTTAATTTGTGAATAGATGTATGAGTATATACTATTTTGATGAAATTGTGAGTGTACCGAAAAATCATTATTTAAAAATGTTCCTAGTATTTTTAAATTTAAATTAAATACATACTTTTTGACTATCTAGGCTGATGCTTTGCTGTATATGTATGCATGTGAGGATATTCAGTGGAAACACTTCAGATTTTTTTCGAAGTTTTAACATTGTAGTATGTAGCTTCATATGTATCTATTGACGCTTTTTAATGAGAGATAAGTTCTATTCAGTCGAGTCAAGGAAGATAGTGTGTTCTTTATAGATAGGAGAGGGCACTTCAGAAGCTTCCTTTATTCTTAGCAGTAATATTAAAATAATGTGAGCTTTAAAAGTAATGCCAACGGTTGCTTCAGTAATATATGGATAAAAAGTGAGAAACTGACTTTACAATGCAATTAAGTAAATTATTTATTCTGGAAAAATGTAAAGGATAGATGAATTCATACCATTAATAGTTATTTTATATCGGTTCATGAAAACGAAAATTTGAATGAAATTAACAATAATGTGACGATTTCTTTCCTTCCAATAGCAGCGGATATTTTTTTAATTATTGACAACAGAATATCCAATATGATGCGTTGGCGTATTTTGCATCACGTACACAGAAAATTTGGAAATGATTTATAGCCCCAACGAAAGAATCCTATTAGCAATATGGATATACAGCAATTTTTTCCCGCATATAACTTTTTCTTTTCGATTTGCGGACGTCTCCATCTACCCTACTGCTATCTTTAACCAATGACCAGAAATCAATCCGAGTCATTCGGAATAATATATCGACTTTTATGCCTCGTTTCCCAGTATATCCACCTCATTTCTCCAGTCATTTTTTGTCGTTATATAAAGGAGCTCATTGGGAATATGGTTATCTGTAGTGAAAAGGCTCCCGGTTTCTATTATTGGACGTTTTTTCAGCCTTGTCCGGGAACATATATATACCGCCCGACAAGGAACGTCGCGACGCGGTGCGGCGATCCGGCGGAAGATTCCGGCTTTGCTTTCTATGCAGGGCATATGACGTGAAAAAACCTACAAGACTAGTCGTTAGATATCGAATATCGTTTCGTGTGGTCTGTCGTCGCTGCGC
Source organism: Helochares maculicollis (assembly GCA_033557835.1). NCBI lineage: Eukaryota > Metazoa > Arthropoda > Insecta > Coleoptera > Hydrophilidae > Helochares > Helochares maculicollis. Next base: position 15,672 of record JAWQRO010000316.1, read on the forward strand.
GTCCAATTGAACGAAAATATCAAGAAAATAGAATCGAGGAGACTGGGAAGACGCGAACCAATTTGTAATGCTCCCAGGGATTCAATTTCGTTTCCCTAAGGATGCTAGTTAAAGGGAGTAAACAGAGGAAGCTCAGGTAAATTTGGGCCGCTGGATAATTTTCGAAGTCCTTAAGACTTTTATGATAAAAAGCGCAGCTGTAATTTTTAAAAAGCTAACCGAGAAAAGTACAAAACTGAATCTAGCATTTAATGCTAAATTCTTACAACAATTTCATGCTGGCATAGCGTTTAGGTTTATTCTAAAATTTTAATTGACTATTAGGTCCAAAACTGATGAGTTGTAAGACCAACGAGAAATGATGACGCAGCAATATTTTTTGACATAGATTAACTTAAAATGTGCTGCTGTGTACATAAAATATTAATTGGTTTTCCCCTCTAAGGTTTAGCACTTACTAAATTTCCTGTAGACACCAACAATTCTATTGCATTGTAGAAAATGAACTAGCCCAAAGTAGTTTTACCCGGAAAAATTAATAGAGTTTTGATATAGCTTGAAACTTTATTTTAGAATAGCTTACTAAACTCGTGATCATGGTTATTTGCGTCTCTCCTTACCGTATTGGAAAAAATTGTGGTCAAAATCATTTCTAGAGATAATGTTATTTCCCGACAGAAATATGTCATATGATGGAGATTTAAACTGTTTGGAAGCTTTAATATGTTGCTAATTAGGAGAAAAATTTACCTATATATTTGAGGAAATTCTCTGGATAGTATCTGGATCAACAATGCAATTAATATGTAGGTAAAGATCAACATTTATCAAATCAGTGTGCGCCCTTAAAAGGACTATATTCAGATACACACAGAAACAAATTATGAAGATGTGCGTAGAAACTGCAAAATTCAGACGTGTAAGAAGTAAAGCCTGGAATGAATACATAGGAAGACTGTCCAATTAGAGAATTGAAAAGTAGAAGAAACTCATTTCAGGAGAGCTAAATTGGAAATAAACAGCCGAAATAAATTAGACAGAAGTTGGATCTTTTTAATTCTTCACTGAGTCGGTGTCAAAGAATTTCTGTTTTTCTAACAACTATCTAAATCATTCAAATATTTGAAACAGTTTTATTACTCTTTATTTGCAATTTAATCAATAATAGGATGTTCATAATTTGCAGGTTAACTTTGGTCTGGTGCATGGCCCATGTTCCAGTAGTTCATAGTACATATCTTTTATTTAAACACAAACATCACCTTCCGTGTATGGTTTTGAAATAAGTATGGCTTGCAACAAACTTTTGTAATTTAGATTCTGGTATAGGATCCATTTATTATCTGCTCATTATGAGATTACGCAAAATGGCTCCACACTATATCTAATAAAGAGAGATGACCAATCAAATTGTACGCACTCAAGTAGTCTGCATCTAGACAAACTCAAGATGATTAAGATGTTCCTTCAACATGGACCGCAAATTTTGGATGGTCGAAATTTGGCAAACGTGGCAGGTCAGGAAGTTATAGCTTTACTTTCCAATGATTCACATACGTTTTTAGAAGAAACAGAAGCGTAGATGTTAAATCATTATTAGAAACTTGCATAAATTGTCTAAAACATTCAGCTTAGCAAATTTTGTAGAGATTTTGACTTTGTTTTTGTTTTCATTTTCCGGATGAATCATTCAAAATTGTAAGACTACTGGTAACCTTATATTTCATATAGTGGCATCTACCCAACACTAAGTTTTTATAGAATGTTTAGGTAAATTTATTTTTCATTACCAAATCCAAAAGATTTTATGGAAAAATTCGAACTTTCACCTTGTTTCACTGTACTTGTGTATTTTTGATCTAACTAATAGAGGACAAAATTATACCATCAAGTACTACAAGATTTTAACCCTTTTGCTCTTGAATATGCAAAACCACATGCAGAACTTTTCCACTTGCAGTTTTCTGCCAAAATGTATAATACATTATTACTTGGATGAAATAGTGCAGCAATTCTTAATATTGGTTTTTGAGTTACTAATTTTAGATAAATATCGTACTAGCAACTAGATAATTTTGTAGATGCTACCACAATATGTATATTGTTTATAATCAGAGTCGAATTTCGTACGATAGAATTTTAAGCATCCTTTTATTTCATGTTTGTGCATCATTTCGCTGCACTCAGGTGCAATGGAATAATGAAAGCCAGTTAAAAATTCATTAAATGCCAATCTTTATAAAAAATAGAGTAAGGGATATAAAATTGTACTAACATGGAAGAGAGGCACGAAATTCCACAGACAGGAAAACCTAATTAATGTCAGTCAGTGGACTCATGCAAAAGGCAGAAGCGAACATCGAGCTCAGTGGAGCGCTGATATCCGATTAAATCAGAGCCTTATTGTGTTTTGAGAGAGAGCAATTTAGCAAAACCTCCTTGCATAAAATTGGAGGGTCCGAAAAAAGCGGGACCAGACGACAATGGCCGATAATGAAGAAAACTGCAGACCGTGACGCTCACACACCCAGTTGTTTGGTTGTTGGGACCTATCTCTCGACTTTAATTTCACATCCGCGTCTGTTCAGTCGCGCCGTGCCGCTCACTCAACTCACCTCCACCGCCACCACTTCCACTCCCTGCCCCTTTTATCAAGCTAGGAACCACGAAATCTTGATTAGCACTAATTCAACGCCCTGACACCAAGGATAATCGCGTCTACAACCACTTGAGACGATACTCTCAGAAGACCGACGACCATACTTAGTATTTGCCACTTTTTAAAAACAGGGCTTAGGAGGAATAATGGGAAAGATAAAAATGGAAAAGGGCTTTAAAATGCCACGCTTGAATGAACGTTTTACTAAAATTCTTAACAATAATGAACAGAAGGTAGGTAGAGCTAAATAATACTGGGCTAGGAAGAAAATAGCACTCCAAATTAAAAAAACTAGGAGTGAAAACGCTTGAGGTTAAAAAAACTACAATTCGTTCATCAAAGCTATACATGACCACAAGTGCCAATTTGTCCTCTGGGGCTAGGTTGGAGAGACAAAGTCCAGTTGCAATTAAAACCGGGGGGTCATTTGGGCCTCTTGAAATGGATTGTTCGCAACAAGAACGTCGAAGAGGAATTTTCAGCGTATAACAAGAAACATCTAGATTCTAGAAGGGCCCTTGACTATTTTGATCCTTGTAATTAGTGCGAAAGGATTGCACTAAATTAATTCAGGAGACGGAAACGGCAGAACTTCTGCTAGAGGATACCGAATTTTATTCGAGGAGCCGTTGCGTCGCGTCGCATTACATCGTTATCTTGCTTACAAAAATATTTTTATTTAATTATTTTTAGACCAAGCGACTCCTAATTGTAGATAATACTATTTTTTTGGAATGAAAATCCTAAGACAAGAAGTCTGAGGTGAATATTTGTTTATTACTTGCAGTTTTATACAGCTACGTACGAATGGATCTTAGAGTTTATATGACTCTTTTTCTTCTTTTTAATTTAAGAGGCTCAACTGCAATGATTACGTTATTGTTAACGACGCTGCCAAATGTGTTGTCCCAACATTCGTACTATAATTTATCATACACGCTAAAATTTATTTTAAAATGAGCTGAAAATTTATTTATTTATCAAATTTCTAACTCAAAGCTAACTAAAGCCACGATTGCCTCTATCTGAATGTTTACTTATAATCTGTTTGAAAACGTTATTCATTATTACTTTCATTATGTAAGGCTGCTTATGCAAGGATTCTTGTCTAGCTGGTTTCTCTAAAAGAAATTTGTGAAATGAATCAGAATCATAATATCAATGAATCGTTGTCATTGATTGAAGAGATTAAAAACCCCGATGCAAAAAGTTAGTCTTGCAACTAATGAGGGGAATTACACAGAGTAGAGTATTTTTATGGTATTCCAACGCAGACTTGTAGAAATGATATTAGGATACTAGATTACTAAGAGTGTGGTGTAAAATTTATCACTTTACTGATTTATATCTGTATTTCTATTTATATTTTATAATACCAGAAGAATATCAAGCTGCACAGAAAAACAGAATGCCCATATAAATTTACATTACAAAGGCGTAGTAGTAACTACACTGCAAGGGTTTTAAATGTACCACTCTCCCTGTATAGAAAAATTTCAATGGGTTAAAAACTCAACAAATTTATTTGACATCTTAATTAACCGAAGGAAAATCAGATGTCAGTCACAACCGATCTTACATTACAAAATAATTACTGTAAAATCTATTAAACTCTAAGAACGTTCAACCTTTCCTTTCCCTGGAATTGATGGATCATTAGTTCAGAAAATATAAAATACTATATTAGGTGAATCATTTATTCTGTTACAAAGTGTTTTGATTGAAGGTCTTTTTAAGGATACATACTTTTTTGAAAATAAAACTATAGTCTTATAGTTGTTTTCATATTCATATTTCTTGATTGCGTTGCAGTAGCCAATTTAAAAATTTAAAAAAATATCATCAAAACAATTGTATACTTCCAACTCCACTTTTCTACCTGTACATCTCGAAAATTATAGTTCTTTGTACTAATACACTTAAATAAAATTGTTTTAAACATTAACTTCAACATACAAATCTATTATGTTTCGTTATAATTCCATTCATCATGTTTCTCAATATTTGCGTATTTCCTAGTATTATTGATTGATAGTATTGTAATTCCAACAATCAATTTGAAAGATACTGTACGAACAGGTGCCCCCCACCCCTCGACAATGATATTAGGCTTAATAAGAAGAGTTATCATATCTCTACTTCAGATGAAAACTAGCTATGGTATGAGATTGTCTAAAATATCTAACGTTTTGTAGATTTACCAATTTTCCGGCTGAAATATAAAATGAGCTTGAGGGAAAATTACTGGTCTAGCCTAGGCTTTCCCAGTCAATTTGATGTGTTGCCGCTGTTGGTTCGTATGACGCATTATTTCTCAAAATATGTGACTGATTATACCTTTTACGTATATTAAAAGCAAACATTTAAGGGCTGGTTATTTAAGTGCGACACTTTAAGGGTAATGAGTAGTGTATAAATTGTAGTTAAAATGAAACTTTTTATAATGTAAGGTAAATAGAAATGGATTTTGTCTTCGATTGGCTCATAAATTAAAAATCCAGACAATAAGTCATATTTATTCATTACATGCATCAGGTTAATTTTCACAAGGTGTGTTGTTGTTAAAATTATTTTTTGCTTAAAGATTAAGTGATTTTGCTTCACGAATATTTTATACACTATTTGTGAGTATATTGGCCGTACAAAATTAAAATGGACATAAACATAAGGGCATCATTAAGGATAAAAACTGCAATGTAATCATATATTAACCAATAGAATCGAGAATAAAAAGGCATCCAAGTGAAATTGTGCAAAAGAAAATTCTGAGATACAACACCTTTAGTTTGCAGTCAACAAGTAAGGTTTAAAAATATTAATAGTTCCATTCTAAAGGGGTGTTAAGATACAGATGTCTTTAAGACGTAATAAGGCTTGTAGATCTTTCTGAGAAAATATGATTAAAAAAAAAACAAGTAAAAACGGGCAACGTTAATGGTAATAGCAGTATTTTGCTTGCATTTTACTTACTTTTTGTTTTAAACAACATGGGATAGATTTTACTGGATCTATATTTTTATTTCGTATTAAATATTCCACCAAAAACATGCGAAAATGAAGGACAATAACTTGCAAAACAGTTATATTTTACTCAAGCAGTAATAAGACAACGATTACATGCCATGAAAGTGATTCAAAAAGAGTCATAATGATACCACTTGTGCTGACCATAGCTAACATGGTCAATCGTTTAATACCTTGCAATTATTTATTTACAAGATATCGAAGATGACTTTTTTGCACCAAATTGTGAGCCCAAAAAAATCATTGGTTTATTAAGGCGAACCATCCACATTAATAGAAAACTAAGCATTCATGAAGTTAAGATTATGATGTAAACTTGGGGGTATCAGAAAGGAGAGATGTGAGCTACTAAAACTGAGCGAAACTATTATGGCTGTATGATACCCAAAACAATTAAAAGATTTGAGCCATGCTTTGGAAAACTACCCTATTCCTGCCAATAAACAACGTAAAGTGATTTTGCTTCACGACAATGCTCGGCCACATGACGCAAAATAAGTAAAAAGTAGATTGGAAGAACTTAAATAGAAAATTCTACCGTAAGGTTCCCATTGATCAGATTGCTCTCATCAGATTACCACTTGTTCCGATCACTGCACAGATCAGCACTTCAGAAACCACAAAAAAATCAAAACATGGTTCGAAGAATGAACCGTAACAAAAGAGAAACACAAACAAAACTCTGTCAGCTTAAATTTCTTACACCTACCACCCCTGTATGTCTCGGAACTTAATAATGGTATCTGAATAATTCGACAAGGAACTAATAAAAACTAAATGAATGGGCTGGTAAATCGGATGTGTTGTTCTGAAAACTTAGTCATAATTGTCCTGGTGTTGCATTGATGACAGTGCGGGGTCGCTGCCGGTGTAGGCAGTTAGGAATGCCAGGACTTTCGAGATTATTGATTAAGACAACGAAAGAAAGCTCTTTGTTTCAAAATTCCTTGTGTAATTAATGGGTTCACCAAGGAAATCCATTGTGGCGTTTCGTGTCCTTGCCGACTGCAATGAGCAGAGCGCGGAGCTCTGATGTGTCGTGGTGTGGTGCGCTGCAGGCGGGCAAGCATTGCACAATCCAAGTGGGTTGACATTTTACCACGATTATTTCATACACGTCGAGGATGGTGATAAGGATCACGCACAAAAAAGTGTCGCGCTCTCAAGTAATAACGTTAATTTTGCCCCGGCAATTATTATGACATTAACCGACGGCGACGACGGTAGGATCGCACGAATTGCGGCCACCAGCACCAACAACTTACTACCGCGCCACTCGTGTATCGCACCACACCGCATCGCAACATCAAGAAATATACCAACACCGTATTGGACACCGCGTCAACCCAGCCGGGTGTTAAGTTTCTTTTGGTTTTTATCGTTTGTTCGATGACCTGGTTTAACAAAACCACCCACTTTTTGCGAAGAAAGGCCTTTGTGCATGAAATTCATTTGGTTTTACTTCTTAGAACTACACTTTATTTATATTTGTTTTTTAAACAGAATTACCTACATGAAATATACGTCATTGTCCCCTCCGCTTTATGTAGGTATAATGCAATGAAGATAGCTTATCGAAAATCGAGTAATTACAAATAAAATAGCTTAATATCTATTAAAAACCCTTGTCCTACTTTCTTTATTGTTTTTCAATTTGTATCAGCCTACCAATTACGCCTTTTCAAGTAACAAAGCACAAATTTTGGGAAATCTATCTGATTTTGTACGACATTTTAACACTTTTTAATATTTGGTTGGTTAGCTAAGTAATTGATGTTAGCCACATACATGCTGCACATTATTATTAATAGCTTTTTGCTGTTCTGAAATTTGAAGGAGCTACGGTAAGACTATTAGTGATTGTGTGGCCAAACTGTGTGGACTATAGTAGTTTCATGAGGGAAAACAATTCCTTTGCGGTTTACCAATTCCGGACGCTTTTAAATTCAGTTCAGTTAACTTTTCAATATAGCAGGTGCCCAAGTTTAAAATGTTTTTTCATGAAAAATACGCAGCTATTTAAAAACAGTGGTAAAAATTTTTTTATTTAAAGTATTGGCCCTCGGTTTTTACACATTTTATCCATCTGTCGGGCAATTTCTGGATACTATTCCTAAAGAGAGCTTCAACCTTCATTGATATCTATTCATCGAGCCATTTTTGTACATCCTCGAAAGTCCGGAAGTGTTGCTCAGCCAGTGCGTGTCTCATCGATCAGAAGAAGTGATAATCAGAAGGCTCCAAGTCTGGTGAATAGGGCGGGTGGGATAAGAGTTCCCAACCTCGATATCGTTTCTTTGACCATTTTGGTCGAATGTGCAGGACCGTTGTCATACTGCAGAATGACTTTGCTGTGTCTTCGAGTCCATTCTGGGCATTTTTCGATCAATGCGTGGTTTAAATTGATCATTTGTTGTTGGTAGCGGACGGTGATAACTGTTTCGCCAGGTTTGAGAAGCTCGTAGTACATTACTCCCTTCTGATTCCACCACACACACAGCACTATCTTCCTCTCAAAACGATTCGGTTTTGTACTCGATGTTGATGGTTGTCCTGGCATTACCCACGATTTGTTACGTTTGGGATTCTCAAAATATATCCATTATTCATCGCCAGTTACAACTCGATGCAAAATACCTTTCTTTTGTGGCGTAAATGCAGCATTTCGTCCACAGTTTTTCGTCTTTCCGTCACTTGTTACTTCAGTTTGTGTGGAACCCATTTTCGAACATATTGCATCTTCGGCATGGGTCTCAGGCCATTGGAAATGGCTTGCCGAGTGACAATTAACTGCTCCGTCATCATTTGTTGTGTTTGTGTATCGTCTTCATCCAATAATGCTTGTAAATCGACGTCTTTAAAGTTTTTTTGTCTATTTTCACGTTCTTTATTATTAACATTGAAATCGCTACTGTTGAACGTTGAAACCAGCGTTCACAAGTCTTGACAGCTGGAGCAAGATCGCCGTAATTTTCTACAAGAATTTCATGACTCTCCGAGGTTTTTTCTCTTGATTGAACCTGAAAATCATTACATGCCTCAAATGCTCTTTACTTGGTTCCAAATTCGACATGTTTAATACGAAAAAGAAGTATGCTACTAACTTGCTCACCTGGTATACGTCTAAGTACTACTAATAAGCAAATTTTCTTTTAAGGAATGCCTGGTTTTGATATCTGTGGTGGCCTACTTAAGCCGCTACATGATATTTTTCACTTAATATTGTTATAAGACACTCTTCTTCATTTAGGTAAAGCATAATATCATCAACTTTTTATTTTTCCCAATAATGGTAAACATATTGAGAACAATCGATTTGAAACATAAATATTAGTTAGTATTTTGTTCCCAAAAAAGTTGCTCAGGCCTATTGAAATTTTACATGGCTTTACGGATTGTGTCAATTTCATTATTTATATGTGATCAACAATATTTTCGTACCTCATGGCAATTGAAAGCCTACAATGACGCCACAACTCTAGAGGATTATTCGATCTGTTGTAGTTATGCTTTTAGAAAGTCCACACGACATGGACATTCTGTTCTTAATAAACCTTTATTGAATACATTTGAATTCTTGCATTGGAGCAATCAATTTTAGTGATCATCACTTGTAGCTTTGTACATATTTACTAACCATTTTGTGCCTAGTTGATAGATTCATGATTCTTCGTTGTCAAACGTCTTCCAGAATGGCATTTAATGCAAGTCTTGATGATAAAAAGAAGTAATTTAAATCGAATTCTCAGATTTATATTTGCTAACGTTTAACTGATTTTGTTGATTTGACAACATTTGATTTTCTCTCCCACGCAGAGTTATATCTTCATCGATAGTGAAAATCTTCAACAATTCATTAAAAATTATCGAGATTAAGGAAGAAGTGCCAACATTTGTACATAGTACTTCAGTATTTGACTAATAAGTCAGTTTTCTGTCTTTGTATTTAGAAATATTAAATTGTAACAAAAGTTGTCTACAGTAAAATCTGAGTCTCTAGCTGCCAATCTTGTAATATATTAACTACAAAAGATATTACTTCGTCAACTATGCCAAAATCGTGATAAATGTAATTGAAATTTGCATAAAAACTATCAAATTCATGATAGAATAAAGCTATCAGGATTCACGGGCTAAGCCATGTTTAAGCAAACGCCTTGAATTGACTAGATTCGTATGGTCTTCTCAAGCTTTGTGTCGAATCTGATGACAAAATAGTATGTTCGTGTTTGGAGAGTTCTGCAAGACAATGAAATCATTTCACCGTTGTATAGATGGTACATCACTGACTATAAAGAGTTCCTAAAAATAACATCAACGCTTGAAAAAATCCATGTGGATGTTAATATGCCTGTGGCCCATGCTCTCGTGAGGAAAGTACAACCGTAATATTTCGATCCGCATCCGGAAAATATTACCACAGAACTATGACATTATTTGATTAACCATAACAGAATATTTCACCCAAGCGAGAATAGACAATTCGATTCGAAAGGCAAAAACAGTTGTCACAGACGAAAGGGAGGATTTTAACGGCTCAAGATTTTTAAACGCGTCTCGAACCGAATCTGTTGAACGAAACAAGCCACGCGTTCCCTAAAAGACGAAAGACAATAAATATTTTAAAAAAGAAAGAAATAAAAGAGATTTAGGACGGGTCAGAGACGAATTGGCGTTATTCTGCGAACGTATAGTTCCTTTTATGGCCTTACTTTTGTGGATGAAAGGCCTTATTCAATAATAAATCCTCAGTAGCTTTTCTTTTACCTACCACTCACACTTATCCTATACATATTAATAGTGCTTAATTGGACCGTTTCGATCAGAAAGTTTAACCCTACGTTCATCTTATTGAATCTGTAAATCAGTTCTGTTGCTTCAACAAAGGAAACGACAAAGGTAAAAACTAATAGGTTGGGTAAATAAATAAACAGGAATCATGGCAGACAACAATAGCAATTCTGAGTAGTTTGAAAAAAGTGTGATGTTTGTCCCGTACTGCATTAGATCCCATATCGTGATATATTTGAACAGTTTGAAACAAAAAGGAATATAATGGTATCGGAGTAAACACAGTTTGTAATTTCCCTTCTCTATTACTCAAATGCCCTTATATATCATTTTAACGGTTTGTAATAAAGTAGTTAGGTATCAGAGTTTCGAAGTATTAGTGGCACTTGGCTCACAACAATGCAATGCGAGATTTAAAATTTAAAATAATCGCCGGAGAAAAAAGTGTCCGAGTGTCCGTTGACACGCCATTGAATGCCAAGAATCGGTTTTATAGCTTCAATAATTGAAGACCAGTGTCATTATTCTCAGCTCATATATTTCTAAACAGCTGAAATGCACAAGTTTTCAAGTTCCTCTGTTGAACAAATAGCTCAATTTGTGTTGTTTGACCGTATAATCAAATTCCTAGCGTGATTCCACCAATTTGTCTAACCCCTTTCTACGTACTCCCGATGAAGGGGATTGGTATTTCTTTCATTTTTTAAATGGAACAAATATTTGCCGCGTTATTCACACCTTGGTAGTGCTGCGAGCAGAGCGGCGTGGGGCGACTTGGAGAGCATTTCATAACAAAATACAAACAGAGTGACTCACGGATACCTCGACGGTATGGAAGTGCGTGCGGAAAGGTATTTTGATGAGGATATAGTTTTTGTTGTTATTGATCCTCGATTATCCCCCAACTTTCGCCAGAAAATTCCGGACCGCACCAATTAACGGACCGAATATTGCATAGCATGCACGAAGTAGTACATACATATAGTACATCTGTTCCGATTAAACCATACGCACGTGTGACCTATAAACAGTCACTAATGAGCCCTATTAGTCACTGTTCCATTCATTTATGGATTATCATTACACAATTACGTTGTTTAAGGTCCTAGTAGCTCCTTGCCTTGCCTCGTCCTGCAGTACAGCTGGATTAGCCCATTGTTGCAAGTTGTATTTGATTGGTCGTGATTGTGCGGCCTGCTTGATTATGCAAACTCGACAAAAATGCATTGCTTTATCTCCGCGTTTGTCTTTTGTAATCGGGCTTACATTTTAATATTTGATTTTTTTAATTAAGTTTTATTACGGGTAAGTGCAAGTGGCTACGCCACCGCACCAGGAATATCCACCGTATTAGTCATCAAATTCGTTCTTACTGGGAAGTGATATCGCACAAACGGTTTTTGTATCATATATCACTTCCAAGGGCACAAATATGTAAAACAAATAGTAACAATAATAATGCATGCATGATTTAAATGCGGCCTTATTCTGGGTTACTCATTCTCTGAGCCGTGTCAGTCCATTTTTGCGCAGCGCTAAAACCAGATAAATATTTACATGGTCAACTAATTTCTTTCAGAGAATTTCGCTGCTAATTATGACACTTGCATGATTTATGTGGATTACTGTGTCATCAAACTTTGTCTTAGTCATTTAGGAGGGCCTCAGATTACAAACATGTTTCGGATTTAAATTTCAGCTTCCTTAATAAATCATAATTTTTGCACCTTTGCTTATGATTAATTAATTAACGAATAAATTATGCAAAGCACAGTTTTTGATTTAGTCAGGTATAAGCAGTCCCACTAATAAACTATAAATGTTAGTTCCAAATCATATTATCTCATTTTTATATGAATTACTAGTTCCTTTCCAATTTTTAGTTTCCATACTAATTCACTATAGTTTTACCATTACCGTCTTATTTTATTTTATTACTTTCATTTGATGTCCACGATTTTGACTTTCATTTCAACGTGTCAGCTTATAAATTCACTGTTAAATTATTTACAACAGCCTTCACTTGCTTGTTATCTTTCATTTTCAATTATATGCGATCCATGGCTCATTGCTTTCTCATTTCTCCCTATCTTCTTATTCCTATTGTTAACAATTAACTATCTATATCTTAAGATTCTCTATTTTCAAATAGCACGAGTCATTAAGTTTCATTGTTAGACGCTTCTGACTTTTTCCCCAATTTCTATGACTCCTTCATCACATCTTCTTTTGTTGTGTTTGTAATTTTTACTTGTTCATAACGTTTTAAATTATAAGTCTACATTACGTTGCTTCTTTAAAAATTTTTTTCATTATGCTTGCACTTAAGTAATTTTCTACAAAGCTTAAAAGTTAATAGTGCGGTTTGATCAAAGCGTCGGAGAACCTAGTTTTTCATTTTTGGGATTTATTTTAAAAATTCTTTGGTCTTTTGTTTTTAAGATCAACTATGACCATTTGAAAGACACCTTTTCAGATCAACGATTTTAAAAAATATAACCACTTTTTGGATTTTTGTCATAATTTAGGCTCATTTTCGGTTTTTGAAGATTTATCATATTTTATTTTAATTAATTTGGGTTCTTCAATGCTTTAAAAAACAATTGTTTTATAATAGCTCTGCATGAATTACATGATTCGTGTCTATGCATCACCTTCTTGAGTTTTGCATAGATTTTTGCCTCGGTTGATCCCTTCTATTTTTTCAGTGATTGTCAGATTAATTAATCAAGCCCAGAAATTACCACGCTCTTTAAATGGATATAAAGATTTCTTTGAAGAGCCTCATCCGGTTAATTTTTACGATTTGTATTTAGAATTCCTTTGAAATTCAGTTTTCTGGTTTCATGCATTTTCAGAGCTATTTTCGAAACTGATTTTCAAGATTTGATAGATTACTTTGTAGCTTTTCTACATTTCTAGCATTGACTTTCATGTCCAATATTTTCAATGCTTCTTCAACACGTTTACTATATCTTCAGAATCGTTTGCTATAAAACTTTGTGATTCCTTTTTATATTTCTAACTCAAGGTCTCTTCATAGTTTCAATTTGCATTTTTATTATTATAATCAGTCTGAATTGTTTGCTCCACAACTTTTTGGTTACTGTTTATCGCTTATTTTCATAAGATTTCTTCAGGCTTTTATTTCAATATTTAGTATTACAATCAAGATCTTTGTTTATCTATTTTTATATTCGTTTATTTACTTTCATGACTACGTTCTTAATATAGGCTGCTTCAAATTTTTTTGTATTGAATCTTCACAACATTACTTAGTTAATGCAGTTTTTGCAAAATTGGTAATACTTTTTTATTTTTAAGTTTCTTGATTAATTTTCATCAGGTTAGAGGATTCGTTGTCTTGATTTACCTTTTGAATAGTTATTTTCATATTTCATGTTTCATATCCATGATTTTTCAGAACGAACTCGTAATATCTTATAATACTTGCTTAGATTGTTGTCAGCAATTCACATAAACTAATCTAACAGTCCTGTAGCAGGAATATGCTCTGAAGCTTTTTGCTAGCTGTGATTCTCTCAATAGTAAGGTATATTGCTTTTATATATATTAAAATTCTTAGTAGCGACATGTTTCTGGATGTTAGAAGCTCAAGTGGTCGCTCTTAATTTTGGAGCAAAGAAATTGGCTTGATTGCTTAATAATATATGTAATCAAAACATTCGTGTTATTTGTTTCTATTTTCTTTAAAGAGCGATATTTTAGAATGGAAGTTGCTAAATTCTCCTCTCAAGCTTGATATATAACGCACATATGTAGAATGATGAGAATTTATGCAATAGTAAACAATAAGGTAAATTAAATCAAATGATTCTTTAAATTAGTGGCATGAATACTCGTAGAAATTTGTCTAGGAATAAAAATATAAAACAATTACGCATATAAATCTAGCTTTAAAAGCAGTAAAATAAACATAAATCTATTTTAATAAAATATTCTATTAGTAAATTGAAAAATATGAAGAAATATACTTGCACAAATAGTTAGATCATTGTCTTAGAGTACCAAATATACATCAAATATACATTAAATATACATCACATAGTTTCGGTTTAGTTGCTACTTTTGTATTGTGGATAAAACTGGTAGCAACTGCCGAATAATCTGAATAACAATGAAATTGTTACAGTTAGAAATTCAATTTATGAGCAATTTTTTATTTAAACTGATTACAATAAAAACACCAAGATAATTCTTACGACTTTATAGAAAATCAATTGCGAAAATGATTCAGCTCAACAACAACAATTTTCGGGCTCATTTGAGCAATTTATTTGTTTTTTAAGCTACGTTTTAGTGAGGCATTTTCAAACATTTTGAAAATAAATTGATATGAAACAACAAAATTAACGAGCAAAATGTTCATTATAATATTGAAATTATTCTTATGATGAAATTAATAATTGCAGAGGAATAAACAAGGCTTAACTCTTTCAATGGCAATAACATTTGCTTTTCTTGTGTTCCTACTGTTATTAAAACAATCTGTAGGGGATTGCCCTACACTCATAGCATTATACTTAATGGAATTTATATTTGCTGACTAATAAATTTCCCCAATTTTCCTCTGCTGTAGTACCGAAACAAGTATAAATTATTTTTTATGCAAATTAATATGTAGATGTGTTTTTATTGCAAACCTCACGTTATAACTAAGATAGATTAACAGCTACAGAAAAACTTGCATTCAAATGCTTACATATGTACAAAGTCTATATCGGATGTCAACGATCCTAACGTCTCTTAATCCTTTCAGTATAGAATAATGGGCTCTTCAGCGAATTTTTTACTTTATAAGATGTTGATGAGTTGAGGCAGATCAAGTTATAAAGATGTGATGGTCTTTTTTTGGTGGTGAATGCTTCAGTGCATTAGTTTTTGCTCCAAATTAATTAAGATCTATCTTTAACGCTTATAAATATGTCACTCTTTGGCTTCTATTTTTGCATATGTCTTAATATTTCATGCGTTTGCTTTCCTGATATATTGTACTGTTGTTAGTACTAAACAATTTAAACGTAGTAAAACCGTATTTATCAAAAGAAAAAGTTTACACAAACAAGGTTACAGTATTGATTATAAAGAGAAGCATAAATGGAGACAAAGATCAAGAATATTTCATGCATTCCAAGAAAGTAACAGGTCCTTAAAACCCTAACTTGATAGCTGCCTAAAGTCGATGGTCTGTTAGTAATAATTATATTATATACATTACAAGAACAATATTCCGAACAACACAGGGGCAGAGTGAGCATCATCATAATAAAAATGGTCGAGTTATTGTTTCTGTTAAACACATAAAGAATTTATGGGTGCACGTATACTTGACCATAAAGTGCTGCCAGCAGCTGTAATAATATTAAAGATGGCCCCCGAACACAATGCAAAGGCGCTTTTCGGGCGGGCGTCTTGATGTCTCTTTCATTATTGTTATGTTAAAATTTCGAGGATATTACTTGAATAGCGGTTGTTTATGGGTTTCGTGTAATGGAATAGGGGCGGGGGAGCAATTCCCAGATAATTGCCATCGCGATTTCTTCGTACGTACGAACATATGTAAACAATCATGTCATCGTCGTCCTTTAGCCGTAAAAAATTGTCGTTTCCTCCTTTCCTTCCCCCTGTTTTTATCCCTTGCCCGGCGCGTTGGTTTTCCTCATTTTCGTCCTTTATGAAGCTCGGCCAGCCCGTCGAGTTCAGTTGCCTGGTTACCTCGAATTCAGGATCTACTCTCTTTCAGAGCAATCAGCCTCCAAATATAGAACTGCCGAGGAGCAGAAAATTCATCATCCAGCTTTCGACTATGAAGCCTCCTCACTTAAAAAACTTTTTCAATGTAACGTCGTTAGGAGGTTGTCGGAAAACGCGGAGGGAAGTTATAAGGGACGGCTAAAGAGGGGTAGGGGTGGTGATGAGTGAAGAGCGAAGCGCGGTGTCTTTCACGGGAGTTTTGAAGCTCAATCAAATCAATTTCTTTCTGTTTGATGTTAATTGTTGAAAAGGATGAACTGTCAGAATCGTTATTTGCAGCCGGTTGGGCGAGGAAGCTTTTTATTTCATTAATTTGTGCGTAGAATTCGAAACCATCAATAAGAGGTGACTCATTTAATTATTATGATTAATCAGCGTTGCTAAGTAAGAAATATGCGCAAAAAGCACCAATGGGCTGCGTTGCGCGCGCTGCTGGGACACCAAAAGATGCGGGTAGGGTAATAAAACGACTAATGTAATAGCATAATTGAAGCGTAGATTATTATATATCCATGAATACAATATGTTGTGCAGGAGAATTATTATTTTAAAACATTTAAGTATACTTTGCTCAAACTAGTTCGCAAGCATTTCTAATATATAATTTTGCCCAGTCGCATTGCAAATGGTCCTAGAAGTCAGTGAAACTCGCAAATGCACACAGAAAATTTTCTGTGCATAACTAATTTCTTTATCACTCTTATTATTATTTAATTACCAATTTTCGTGCATCCTTATCGAATGAATAAATCTTAAATCTAATGCACAAGGTTATATTGTTGTAAATCAGACATTTTTAATAGTTTTTTAATGACAAAACAGCGCAGCAATTATTAACGAGCTGAGCTGATTTCATTAAATTTGTGCTAATTAGGGTCGACAGTCGTTGGGTTGTTAAATTACGTTAAAGACAAATGCACTAATTAATATATAATCGGTTTTTGTTAGCGATTTTGACGGGCATAAAATTTTCTTAAATTAATCAAGTACAACAAGCGGAAAATAAGCAGTCTATCTGCAGTGTGTTCATCCAAAACAGCACTCGTTCTTAAATTACTAAACACTGTGAAGCAGCCAACCAACTACCTAGTTGCAGCTCTGTAGCATAAGTAGTTTTTTGTTATTACTACGATTTTGAGAAGCTAAAATTAGCAAGCCATCTTTCACATTTGTCTTCAGTTGAATAATTAACAATTCAACTTGCTTAGCAGATATCATTTTATACCTGAATGAACTTTCATTTCATTAAGGAACGTTAAAAGCTAATAATCGATAATGACATTGGGCTGCTGAAAGAAGAGCAGGTAGTAAGCAATCTATTTGCGATGATTCATCTATCAACAGTATGTGCATAATATAGTATATAGTAGTTTAGCAGGAATCCTCCGCTTAGCGCTGCGTTACTCAACAGTGTCTGTATGCACGATATGTAGACTCACATATACAATATGTATGTACAGCAATATGAGATAGGTAGGTACAGGCTGCAGTCAGGCTTCACTTTTTATGCCGCTGAATACCTTCTAATTACATATGTACATAACTAAAGAGTTATTACATACATTAGTATGGAACTGAAGTGGCTAGTCACAAATTTATCTACCAGAACCATCAGCGAGTTCGTTTCACGCGTAAATTTTTATTATTCTGTTAAACGAGAACGCTTAAATTATCTCTTTATTGTTGTATTGCTCGTAAAAAATACGCGTTTTGTATCCTGTTTGTATTAGGCGCTTTTTTCGATTTAATCGCTGTCATTACTTCACCCAAGCACGGCGCGAAACGACCGAATATTTAAATTACATTTTTTTTGTAAAATACTAGTCTTGAACCAAATAACACAATCTGCGGCTGAGCTTGCTGTAATTGCTGATTGCTAAGTGGTTAAATTATTGTCGTTTAGCACAAATGAAACCTATTACATGCGGGAGCTGTTTTTGTGGATGGTATAGAGGGTGTACCAGTTGATTATTCAATCAGTGGTCTTGCAGACAATGATGCTTCTTAACATGTCGCTCTTTCCTCTTCCCTGTAAAGTTAATGTACAAATAAGTTGAATTTCGATTTGAATAAGCATAAATTGTATATTTAATGTAACAGAGTTTGATAAAGAGAATGAAACTGAGGGCTCATAATTAATCAAAAAAGCAAAGATAAAAGGTAGCTAAGCTAAGTATGTAAGTTAATTTTTGCCTGTCAGGAAAATTATGTACGTAGGAAACTGAATTAATACTACTTCAAAATTGAAATGTTTAAATTGCCCATAACAGTTAAAAGGAAGGAACTCTAATTCAATTTCCTCATTTGAAAGATAAAATAAATATATTTTCAGACAAATGTTATGTCTATCGATTCTGAATTGTTTCAATACATGGACATATTTATTTTCACGTAACCATTATGGTTTATTTTTACAAATAATGAGGGTAGACCAAAGAAGAAATGTCGAAGACAAATTATTTTTTATTTTGTGACTTAGGTATATTTGTCTTTAGTAGGTTATAACTGAATTCTTGGAAATTTATTATGGAACCATACAATACGCAACAACTTGTTAAAGTTATCGAGGTTTTTTTTTATTCTTGTCGACTATCAATTTTTATAACGTCCGTAAATATGGGCGACATTTAAATTCAAGATCAGCCCCCACAGCCTTCTTGATTAGGATTTTGGTGGGTTGTTTTGAGAAACAATGTCTGATCGTCCTGGAAGAGGTGCCCATCGACAGGTTCGCACTGAAGACAACGTGGAAACCCTGCGCCAGAGTGTTGCAGATGATCTATATGTCTCAACAGCCAATTGTACTTTGCGTAGAGTTTTAAAGTTAGATCTTAAAATGTACCCATACAAAATTCAAATTATGCAAACCTGCTACCGCAAAACTACCAACAACGACTACCATACGCTTATACGTTTTACACAATTAGCACTACAAATTGAATTTTTAAATAATGCTTTCATGTCGGAAGGAGCATTTCCATTTAACTGATTATGTCACTAAACTGTATATTTCTGGGCTTTGAAAGTCCAAGGGCAATACACCAGTACCAGTTGCACCCATTCAAATGTACTGTTTGGTGGGGTGTTATGGCCAATGAAGTAACATTTCTTGGAGTATGAGGATGGAACCCCCGAAACGATTTCCAAAGCTTCTTATAGAGCAATGATCGAAAACTGATTGGTGCCAATGGCGGAGAATAATCCTTATTTGTTCCTAACTTTTTTATAGGAATATTTAAAATACAAAGTGTATAAGCCAGAGACCACTTGATAGCTGAAGCAGAATACTCGAGATGAAATACTGAGCCCTCATCCAGATATATTACTTGGTGTAATGCAAAATGCGTTAAAAGAGCCGATCTCTGTAGACCCCAGAAGAAGAATCTTCCAACAATTTTTGACTATATTTAATTAATCCATTATTTATATTTAAATGCAACATAGTTTGGTTTATTATATACATACGAATTGTATAAATAGTTATTTTGATTTTTTTTACTAAATAACTGACTAGCGCTATTCATTTATAAATGAAAAATATTCTCTAAATGAAAAACTTAAACACCAACTCAACACATATGGTCTAAGGACATTAACATAAACTTCAAAACATCATAGTATTTCGGATGCTAAGACTCCACAACATCTGCTAAAATGTATAGGTGTTGATCAAGGACAGCAAACTATCTTTTTTCTTGGTTGATCCTTTTTCTCGTGTTGATCATGTCATACATGAACCGAACTTTTACAATTTTTTTTTCGAAATCCCAGGTAGGAATGCATATACTTCCTTAATTTCAACGTACCAAAAGGCTTTAGCGAAACAATACCTGGTGATCGGCTTTTTCTCTTCATTCTTTTATCATTACATAGATTATGAACCACTATAAATACATCTATGCGAGCAGCTGGTAGGACAATGCTAAACACATTAAATAAAATAAAGACCATTTTGCGTGATTCTATTGGTAAGTCAGCATTCCAACATTTTTCTTGTGATTCTTTCAGTTACTTAGCCTTTACATAACACATTTAATTACAGCTCGATTATCTATTGAATAATTATAATGGTTATTAAGGTTTTCTTTTCATTGTATAAATTTGTAAAGCGGTGAACCTGAGAGCTAGCTTTAGTAATCAGTTAAGTAAGATCGTTTGGCAAATTTAAGCTGAGAACGGAATATTTCCCCGAAAACAATCAACCACATACAACTTAGGATTACTATTAACCCAGAAATATTTTGGAAGATCGTTGATAACAAAATTGGGTTCGTTCGTGGAGGTTTAGGGAATTACTAAAATTATTTGGATGATTTGTTTTAAATATTGACTATAATCTTTATGCCACTGTTATTTGGACAGGAAATCTTGAATAGACAGAAATTCGATTAACATATTCTATCTATCTAATTGACACAAGAGGGGAAATAAGCGAGGAAGATCAATAGGCATAAAAAAATAAATATACTTGGTAGCTATTAAGCAAACATAGAAGGCTGATAACCTTGTAAATTTGCCACCAAGTAGTAGAAAAAGGAACAAAATATGTGCGTGTCTGGGTACATGAGAAAAATAGCTCGATGTTATACTACGAAATGAAGTCTTGGACGATGAAGGAAGTAGATGTGAAGAGAATCGAGAAATTCGAAATAAATGTACAGAATATCATGGTTGAATTGAATTTCCAATACCATAAGAATGTGAATCTTTATGCTTAAACAGCCTATTGTAAAAGACAAGATCTCAGAAAATAAAAGCATCAGTTGGCAACTATCTGAACAAAAACAAAATTTGAAGAAGAAATTCAATAAAATTCAATACTGTGCATGTTCTTAATTAAATATTCTGTACCATCGATTAGTGTAGTCAACAAATGAACAACATTAAGATTCTTTCGAGAAAAAATCAAATCAACAACAGCAAAAGTTTCATTTTAATTACTTGGTTGTATTCCAGACATAGTGTATAAGATGCCATTTGCTTCCTTAACTTCGATAATGCTCAATTGAGTAAGCAGGTGTTGTATGATTAACAGGTAATGTAACATTTGTTTTAAACATTGAGCGCTGATAGAATATGGATGCAATTTCCGCAAAATTCCACGAATTTATTGGGAATTATCATAGATAAAGATTTATTTATAAACAGAAGCAATTCCAAAAAATACACGCTTTGTGAACTTCATGCGAAGAGGTGTGTAAACACGTTTTGAGTGGAGCAAATGAGTCGTTGATAATCTAAAAGTAAATACGTATAATATATACATTTAAAATGTTTTTGCATATTACACAAAATTATATGATAATGTGAGACTGCCAATTTGATGTATGCAGTTATACTGTCATAAGTATGGTAATTGTTTTCAATTTGTGAACGGAGATTTACGTGAATTTTTGGTGTATCGATTGCGTAGTTCGATGATCTTGGGCGAAAAATTTTCAAGAGAAGGGGAGTAAATATTTCGGTGATCTACGTCTTCGGTACGAAAGACTTCATTTTTTCATCGAGTTGTCTTTTGTCCTTAATGTCCTTGTTTCAGTTATTGTTGGGTGCTAACCCAGACTGTTTATCCGCTGGTTAACTTGTGAGAGTGAGGAGAATGGGAGAATTCTGGAAGATCATGGACCATGCCTCCACATAGTTTCACGAAATATTTCTAGTTATGGTGAAATCAATTTGGTCTGGAGTTTTGTTTTGGTCAGTATACTGAACTAAATGTTGGTTATGCTGCTGAAAGATTCATATTTCAAATAGTTGATTGCCTGCTAGTTTTCTTCTTTTACTTGCGGTTACCCTTGAATCTCAATGTGTACTATATGCTTTCTATTAAACCATTACATGTTATGTAGATTTATCTGATTAAAGAATTTAAATAATGTTCTTGATTTATTGCATTGAAAAATCCCTTTGGAGGTCCCTTTAGCGGTATATTCTAAAAATGCGTTCCTTTATCTAGGCCAGATACTCTGAAATTTTTGGATAGTTCCTTTAACTGTTGGAGTCAGCTTTTGGTTAGATTTTGTGTTCTGTTTTTCTCTCCCACCAGAAGCAGATTCGCTCTGGACTTTTCTTCCATTGGGCACCTTAAATTATGACCTGCTGTTGAGCTCTGTGATTTAGTTTATGTAAGATTATTTTGTTGGTTCACTTGTATTTCTCTGATTCGCCTACTATCTCTATAGTTGGCGGCCTGCAGGTGCAGGAGAGGTACGTACAATGAACATATTTTAGTTTGATGCTAACAATAAATATCAATTAATCTCATCATCAATGCGACACAACAGAATCGCCTAAATAACAATATACAAAACACACAATCGTTAACGTTAACAGTTTTCCTGTCTATTAAAGCGAGTTATCAAGCACTGTCATTTAGTAAGGCCAGTTCTAAATTTACCGTTTTTTTAGCCAGAGTTGCTGTTTCATTAAATATCAATAAAGTTTACACCCCTGATAAAACTCTCAATCAATTGAAATTATTAACTTTGATGGGACGACACAAATTTACATATCTTAATGATAGTGGCTTATGGTTTAGTTTACACCCTGTATATTATCTAAAGGGTCATCAGATGAGCCAAGGGAATCTCCCAGGTTAAACATCACCCTGTCACACATTCCCAAGAGCGGCATTTAAACCAGCAGTTGGAGATACCCGCCGATTGACAACCATGGTGCCGAGCCACAGGTGCCTCGAGATTGTGTCAGGTGCATGGCGTATCAATGTTTAAATACACATTTCGAGCAACGAAGAAAGTAAAGCAGAGACGGGAAAGCTTTTCATTCCTCCACCAAAGCCACCGTCGCGCAGCGTCGCGCCGCGTCGCATTCACAGTACCTTCTCCGTACAACGTACGGGATTTGATGCAATAACTCCAATCCCTGTGAACGTGAGAGGCCCACCCTAACTTCATTTTTGCACATTTTGAATAGATATTGGAATATTTCACAGAGCTGGCAGGGGGCGTAAGTAAATAAACTTGGAAATGAGCATAAATTCATGGCGCTCGAGGAAGTTGGAGCTTTTTGATGTTTGTGTATACATATGTCAGAATATACTTGGAGTATTGGTGGAGAAATATGATTTCAGGGTGGGAATGTCATTTTAAGGCCAGAATAACACTTTAAAGTAAAAAACGTCATTCTGAAGTAAAAATCTTATTTTACAGCAAAAGTTTCAGAAAACATCATTTGATAGCAAAAACACCATTTGAAAAATATTTAAGGGGGCGAAAATATCGTTCCGCACTGAAAATATTGTTTTAAAGCAGAAATATCATTCCATAGTAAAAATATTACAATAACTACTACAAATATTTCTCTAAGCTAAAAAATGAAAACACGATCTTAATTCATTGAAAAAGAATCGATTTCAGAATTGCAGAGTTACATTAGTCAAAAATGTTAATATTCGATGTGTTTTAAGAGGCAGAAAGATAAATTGTTTCTAATTCGTATGTAAATACGAAAGTCTGATAGAGACACTTCCTTTTGTGCGGGGAAGTGATTCTTTAGTTCGGTTTGTCGTTTAATTGAATTTATAAAATTCCATCCAGGAATTTCCAACTTTATAATTGAAGATATTATCGCGAAACCAACTTTTAACATAATTTCAATTATCAAAAAAACTTTTCCATACCCTCTTACG
Source organism: Helochares maculicollis (assembly GCA_033557835.1). Classification (NCBI taxonomy): domain Eukaryota; kingdom Metazoa; phylum Arthropoda; class Insecta; order Coleoptera; family Hydrophilidae; genus Helochares; species Helochares maculicollis. The sequence goes on from JAWQRO010000316.1 coordinate 39,569, forward strand.
TTAACCCCGAACAGTCCGTGCCTTTACCTCCAAACAATTTCTCCTCTCAGGCTTCGCAGGGGGTGATGACAACCAACTCAGCAGAGCTAGCAGTTTATCGGTCCCCATATAAACACATAATTAAAAGATAACGATGCGATGGCGACGCTGGGGGACGAAGCGTGGAGGCTTGGTGGTAGGGCAAGGGGCAAGCCGGGGTGAAATAGCGGGTGGTGAGAGAACATTTCGGACAGTGCCAGTGGTGAACCTACATCATATCTCAAATAATAAACTTTCTGATCCGTATTATGTGTTCCAGTTTATTCCCTGATCCCTATTATTCCAGTAGAACTAATCTAACGGACGGGACGGATGGAGGAGAGACAGACATAGACAGAAGAGAAGTGAAACTTCTCATCACATCGTATCGCGTCTCATCGCATCGTATGGCATCGAATCGTATCGCTTCGTCTGCACCAGGTCCGGAATTAGTTATTCTCCGGCCTTTGCCCCTTATCTTATCAATTATAGACAGGATGGATGTCGATGAATTATATACATACCTGATGTTCATCTGAAAAGGTGGACGTAGATTGGGAAAGGTTGAATTTGATGGATTTCTGATGGAATGAGATAGGACGGGATAAGATGGGATGAGAAGGGATAAAGAGAAGAGGTTAGCTCAGATCATTGAATAAACAAAAGACACGCCTTTGGAGCAATAAAATTAATTAATTGTGCCTCTCACGCATATGTTGATAAAGGTTTTTATGCGTTCACATTCGTGGAATTCTGGGAACGAGTCGATTAAAATAGCTGGTTAATTGGAGTTGGGCCCCGCGCGTGAAAAATCGATGCCGAAAGGAAGTATTCCAGGAAGTACGGTCGTAATTGTTCCGGGAGAACATTAGAATATCCCTCAACCCCTGCTGGTTGTAATAAGTGCCCTAGACTACCCTGTCGTGTCGCCTCGTCATCATCCTATCCGCTGTCGGTCGCTGTTGGAGCACGCATGATAGACGCTGATGATAAACTGCTCTGTGCTGCATCAAGGCACAGGTGCAACCAGGATATATGCACCCTCATAATTAAATTAGAAAGGGGAATTTCAATCTCTGCGCGCGCGCGTGTGTGTGTGTGTCTGTTTAGTTCTGTTTATCTTTCTTCTTTGCTGTTATAGTAGCAATATTGCCGAAAGAATTGATGTGCAAAGGAGTAAAAAGAATGATTGTGATAAATATTTTAAGAGTGAGATCGAGAGCAGCACATACTGATGCTCCCGGATGTTTAGAAAACTAACGAAAAAATGCTTGCGCAGCTGCATTGCACTATTTTTGTAGATGTTGATAAAGTGATTGTGATATCAATGTTAATAAGTATGTGTTCATTCAAAATAAAGGGTTTCTTTCATTGCATAATTGTTTTATTTTGATACACGGCTACACTCACCTAAGAGAATTATGTTTTTCACTCGATGACGAACATATATTAACTTTCTTGTTGTTTACCAAGAATATTTTTTTGCAACAAGACATTTGAAAATTAAGAAAATTAATTGCTTTTGTGGTGTAGGCAACGAATACGGGAGGAATTTTAGAAATTTCAGTCTTGAAGAGATGAAAATGAGAACTTAATGCAATTGCCCATATCAAGCAATTATAGACAAGAATATTTATGCGTAAATCCAGACTTAATAATCATGAAAAAATATTGTATCAAATGTTTCACACAGACTCATAAGTTACATCTTTTTTTGTTTGTTTGTTTAGGGTGGGTACATCAGCAATAACAGGCTATTAGTGCCACAAAAATTAATCGTTAATCATTTCCTAGCATCAAAGTATATATCCCCAAGAATATCTATGTGCTTTAGGAAGACCAGAGTATTTCTCAAAATTACCGGGTCATTATTTAGAACCAGCATTAAGGAATCCGGCAATCCGCACCATACTCTTGATTCATTGAATGCTGGACAAGTCACTAAGACGTGTTCCACGGCCACTTGGTTCTGGCAGCATCGAACCTGAATATAGGAATGAGAGAATCGAGTATGTCCAATTCTCAGCTTAATCAAAATAACTTTCTCGTGTCTATTTGCTCGAAAAGATGAGCTCCATTCTTCGGTATCTGACTTAATTGTCATCAACTTATTACTGTCTAGACCAAATCATTCCCGTAAGTTTTAAATTTTCAGTAATTTATTTTTAATTAAAACAAAATTAAAACATTTCTCACATTACAGCTGCAATTTATCAGTCAAGTTGATTTTATGGAACATTTTAAAAATAAACAAGTCAAAACATACTACTGTGATCAAAAAGTAAGGTGAATTTGTTTATAAAATGTAAATTTTTTATTTATTCTTCCCAATCAATTTCATCCCATTCAAAGCAATCCCCGCCCAATAAAACGCACTTTTGCCAACGCTTTTTCCAGTCCTCGAAACAGTCGGAATAGTCTTTTTCCGGTATAACATTCAATACCTTCTTCGAGTCCGTTTTTATCTCCTCCATCGTATCAAAACTGTATCCCCGCATTGGTCCTTTGAGTTTGCTGGATAGCCAGAAGCTATCACGGAGCCAAATCAGGTGAATACGGTGGTTGCAGATTGAGACTTGACGCGTTTGAGACACAAAAAATCCTTCAAAATGGTTTGGGCTGAGCCAAATGATATTCCAACAGTATCAGCGAGGTCACTAATTGTCGATCAACAATTTTCAAGTAGCAAATCTTTGATTTTTTGGACATGGCATTCGTCGGCAGACATTAATGGTCGTCCAGAGCGTGTTCAACGCGTTCTCGGCCCGCTTTGAACTCGTTGGTCTACTTATAAAAGTGTATTTTGTGCCATAGTTTGATCACCAAAGGCCTTCCGCAACATTTTCAATGTATCCGCACAAGAATATTGGTTTCGCAAACAAAATTTGATGCAAGTTTTTTGCTCAGCAAAATCACCCATTGTAAATATCGAAAAATTCTGTTTTGGTTCTTTATAAAAATACGTGTAACTCGGAGATAATTAAAGCTTTTGCAAACAGACGCTTGGTAAATGCTATAGATAGTCGTAGCAACATTGGAAATAATGTACCTGCCTTCCTAGTTTTTTAAAATGCAATTTCACCTTACTTGCTACAACAAGAGATTAGAAAATTAATAAAATTAATTGCTTTATGGTGTAGGCAACGAATAAGGGAGGAATTTTAAAAATTTCCGTTTTAAAGAGGTAAAAATAAGATTTCACAGTTATTATGTATTGGAATTAATTTGTAGCGTTTTTTTATTAAAAAATAACGATTAATTTGAAATGAAAATAAAAAAATTACATTATTGAAAATACTGCCCATCGCTTGCCACTACTTTTTCCCATTTTTCAGGTAACTGTCGAATACTCCGTCGAAAAAACTCTTTGTCCCTGAAGGCAATCCATGAATCGATCCAAAACCATGAGTCATTGATCGAAACAGGTGGTAATCTGAAGGGGTAATATCTGGGGAATACGGCGGGTGGGTTCCCATTTCAATGTTTCCAGCTATGTTTTCACTGGTTTCGCCACGTGAGGTCAAGCACTGTCGTGCAGTAAAATATCTTTATCGTGCCTTTTGCTCCATTCCGGCCGTTTTTCCTTCAATGCACGACTCAAACGCATCAATTGTAACCGATAGCGATCCCCAGTGATGGCTTCATTGGGTTTTAACAATTCATAATAAACCACACCTTGTTGATCCCACCAAACACAAAGGAGGAGCTTAGATCCATGAATAT
>JAWQRO010000317.1:0-43237 GCA_033557835.1 Helochares maculicollis
GAGAGAGAGAGAGAGAGAGAGAGAGAGAGAGAGAGAGAGAGAGAATCATGAGGTCTCACTTGCAGTGCTGCGCCTAGAAACTGTTTCTTGAAATCGGCGTCGAAGTGCATCTCAAAAAAAAACAAATTTTTATTCTAAAAGAACAAATCGACTTAAATTAACTTAGAAGGTTCGGGAAAAAATGATGTACTCAACAATATTCTGGGCCACGTCATTATCAATATGAACATGTGCAAGTAGCGATTTGGCAAAAATAAAAATTCTAAAATTCAAGCAAGTGAAATCGCTGGTAAATGTATTTATACAGACATATATTTAAGACAATCACCTCATCCTAAGAAGTAGAAAAAGTCTAATGAATCATTAATTTTAAATAATTATACGAACCCAGATTTCTGAACTACCGTAGAGAACAGTCGATAATAAAGGTTACCAAAGGGAAGGCGTCGACGCACTTTACACATACATTAAATAGGCAGAAATTTCTTTTGTTTGAAATCATTGCGTTTGGGCCGATGCGTGACCAGGGCATTTTTTATCGCTTTGTTCTTGTGATTTATATATTATTTATGCGAGCGGTTTTATAACTCAGAAATTACAGAGCAGTGTCTTTTACAATGGCTGTTAATTTGATTGCATTGCATGCCTGGGACTTCCGTGTCGATGGAATATAACAAAGCAGACGGCCCCGTGTTCACTGTTTTAATAAATTAAGCGCATTTAGGCGGGGGTGTCGTTTTAAGGGCGTATAAATATGTAAATCCCGGCCGAAAAGCAGCCCGGCGCGGCGTTATTAATGCTAAATTAAACAAAATGATGATCAATAAAAATCTATATAGCATCGAATGATACAGTCTAAAAATAGAAGACTTCTCAATTAACGTCAAGAAGCGAGAGGTCGATGGGGTGAACTAAAAATAATGTTTACAGTCACTATTTATAAGTCCTAATTTATCTATTGTTTTCCAATAAATTACGTGATTTTATTGCATAAGAATTGCCCCAGATGTTACTTTACATAACAGCTTTTTTCTTTTACACGAGTTCGTCTGTTTTCACAGAGTTTTGTGTTTGTTTTCGATGGCTGTGCGCCTTCAGCCTGAGTTTTATGATATTCGTGCCACCTGAAAGCGATTCGTCTTACGTTTACGCCACTAAGTTGATGCTAAATCATTTTTTCGCTGCCGAATCTTTTGAGTTTTTTCGGGATATTGCAGCAATGTGCCCTGGCAGATTTGTCGCCGTTGTTCAATAATTTATGTCCGCAAACTGATGTGGTTCAATACAGCTCCTAATAGAGATTTCATTTGCGCAAAAGAGCGGACTTCCTGAATAGGTTGATAGAAGGCTATTTCCGCGATAAAACAGCGGCATTGCGAAAACAATGCATGCAACTTTGTTATACACATGCAGCTGGAAATTGACGCCGATACATAATCTCTACTCAAAAATTGTTTCGGTTGCTGTAGAGTTTATTAAAACGATATTTTGTCAACAAAATAGTTAAGTTTTCTCATTTTCTTTTTTTACTTCATGCTTTTTTTACTTTGTCTCACCAGCATGGATAATAACTTGTTATTTCAAAGTTCCACGTACTTGATAATTATAAAACATAAGAAGCTTGGTTCTTGTCTTAAAACAGTCCCGATGTACGTATAATTCTTTAACATTTTAAGATTATACTGCTGCATCTATAAATATTGTATGTATAAATAATTAAATATTCTTCTTTAAGAACCTTATCGAATGAGGGACGTCAGCTTCAGATTCTTACATCCAGGAACATTTGAGAAAAAATCAGTGCATGTGGCACGACAAACCCTATTTATAGAAGCTTAGAAAGAAAGCACAAATGTATAAAAGACATTCAACAACAGACATTTTAATAATCTGATTTTTTCATAGCAAAAAATAGTGTAAAAATTAGTAAACTGCGAATAAAGGCAAATTTAAGCAAATATATACTTTTCATCTTGTAAGGCTCTACTCGAAAACGTTCTCTTCTACCAGGTGCACAAGTTTTGTTGTCAAGAGATGGCGCATGAAATCTAATGAAGTAACCTTTGGAACCCGAAGCGCTATTTTTTTTGCTAAGACCGCCATTACAAAAGGTCATATTCGTTTAGTTGTTTACGAGTTAGTAGCATGCTTCTTTTTCGTGTTAAAATGCCGAATTTTGAGCCAAGTGAGAGCATTCGCGGCATGTAATGATTTTCTTGTACAATCAAAAGAAAAAAGCATCGGAAAGTTATCGAAATCTTATAGAGACTTACGGCGATCTTGTTCCAACTGTAAAGCCTTATGAACGCTATTTTAAACGTTTCAAAAGTGGCGATTTCAATGTTATTGACGAAGAACGTGAAAATCGACCAAAAAAGTTTCAAGACGACGACCTAAAAGCATTATTGGACGAAGATGATACACAAACACAACAAATGATGGCAAAGCAGTTGAAAGTCACTCGGCAAGCCATTTCCGATCGCCTGAGAGCTATGAAATAGTTACAAAAGGTTGGAAAATGGGTTTCACACGAACTAAACGAACGACGGATGGAAAGAGGAAAAACTATGTGATAAATACTGCATTTTCTCCAAAAAAGAAAGGTTTTTGGCATCGGGTGCAAGCGATAAAAATGAATATATTTCGACAATCTCAAACGCAACAAATCGTGGGTAACCATCAACATTGAGTACAAAACCGGATAGTTTGTGCAGGAAGACAATGCTATGTGTGTGGTGGGATCAGAAGGGAGTAGTGTACTACGAGCCTCTCAAACCCGGCAAAACAGTTAATACTGTCCTCTACAGACAACAAATGATCAGTTTAAGCCATGCATTGATCGGAAAACGCCCAGAATGGGCTCGAAGACACGGCAAAGCCATTCTGCAGCATGGCAACGCTCCTACACATTCAGCCAAAGTGGTCAAAGAAACGATTTCTTTGCTTGGTTGGGAACTCCTACCCCACCCGCCGTATTCATCAGATCTGGCGCCTTCTTATTATCAGCTCTTCTCATCGATGGGACACGCACTGGCTGAGTAACAGTTCAAGACTTTCAAGGGTGTACACAAATGGTTCGATGAATTGATATCAATGAAAGTTGAAGTTTTCTTTTGGACTGATACCCATAAATTACCCGAGAGATGGATAAAATGTGTAAAAAGCAAGGGCTAATACTTTGAATAAAAAATATTTTGCCATTGTTCTTCAATAATTGCGTATTTTTCATGAAAAAAACGTCATTTTATGCTTGCGCACGGGGTATAATGCGAAGAATAAATTAAAACCTTTTGGCATTTATTTACAATAAAAATCTAGAGAACACTTAAATATCTTGATTTACGACATTAGAATATCTATTGGACAACACACATAAATTGCCGGAAGCCACATTAATAATTTTTTAGTATTAGACGAGAAGCAACTGTAATATTTTTTGCTACACATATTTGTAAGAGGGGGTGTGAAAGAATCTCCTGTAGAGGTGTTTCAACAATTTCATATTTTGCGATTCCCTGTGCTCGGTACGGTTATTTTTGAGGAAGATATCCCTATGTCTTAGCGTTTGTAAGTCACTGTGTCTAGAACTAATTAGATTTTGGAGCAAATCTCAGAATAGAATCGTGCGCTTTTAAGAAGAGTTTGTCAAAATTGTAACAATTTCGTTGGGCTGCCTGGTCGCATGCATCATATTCCCCTGATCTACCACCACCTGATTTATTTCGATCCCACAGCGAAAAATTTTCTTGGATGTTTGTAAAACTCACCTTGAAAAATCTCATATATAGAAGCGACAGAGCTATTTGTTAATTTGGAAGCTATGTTATCAGATAACAACACATCCTAGCGTCTCATATACAAGTTCTGCTAAATTATACAGTTTCTTGTGTATAGATTTTTTAACAAAGTATTCGCATTCTTAAATAAAGCTCAAATAGTTGCATTTCTTTCTAAAAAACAAACACCAGAAAAAACTATACTAAGAAGTACCGAAATAGATTTCATATATTTGATGAAGAACGCCAGTGACACTTTGATGAATTCACAGAACTTCCAAAAAAGTTGTATTAGCCAAGTTTTAAATTTGACTCGGGATTCACTTGCTAAATTCCGCAAACATGCATTCTCTAAACGCGTATGTATGTAGTGATTCATTAGAACATTGTTAATAAGAACAATGTTATAAGCTAAAAAAAAACAAAAGAGATAAAAACAATGGAAAATATGAAATAACTGAAGTATTCTTTGAATATTAATAGAAAACGTCACGGAAAATTAATTTTTTAATGGCATCCTTTGTCGGAGATATAAAACTAGCACCATTCATATACAAAAGGAGGCATCATTCATTTAGTGCTCACACCATTTCACGTATGTAATTGAAAGGTAAACAATTTTACCGGCGGTCGCGCCGCGCCGCGATCCGTCTTTATGATACACTTACATACATAAATACATAATACAACCTGGCTAAGGCAATTACCTTTGTAAACCGCAGATAATACGCTATATTTTTTTGAAATTATAATTTTACCTTTGTGCTGTGTGTAAAAATAGCAAAGCAAACAGAAACGCCGCGGCGGCCATGGAAAATCTGAGCGTGAACAATTATTTCAGTCTGACAAGTGACGAATTTAGGCGATAACAAGTCTACCTGCGACAGGTCAAGAATCTTTAAGGAAGAGGTTATGTGGAAACAATTGAAGAAGCTATTTGGTAATAAGCCTGTTGCAATTGCAGTTACTTCAAAGGTGGCTCGACGCATCACACAAGCAACACACGAATGTCGGGTATATTTCGATTGTGGGAAACGATCGCAATTTGCATCGCTGTCATTGTCTCAAAAGGAGGAGATCCCTAATAACACGTCATTTATCTGATATAGATGTTATGATATGAGGCAAAAACCGCATATCCTGTTGTAATAATTTCGAAGCGCTGTGTTTGCATGTATTCGTAAAATGCGCCCATAATCAGTTTTGGCCATTAAACATACCCTAAATTTTAAATGTTTCCTGCTCTTTGTAGGTTTGAATAAAGCGTGTCGACTGTGCAGTGGTTGCTACATTTCACAAAGCGCTGCATAAATATGCAATGCGAGCTTATGTTTGTTCGACGTGGAGAGGCTTATGTGCTTTGCTTTTCAAATAGTTTTATTTGCCTCCCGTGATATCTAAAGATTGATCCTCTTCATGTTTCGGTCAATCTTCAATGCTCGCTTCGTACGTTAGCAGTGCGAACCATTGAAAATTTCATTAAGCCGCGGACATGATATTTAACAATCCCAAGTGATGATAATTTATATCTGTAGAAAATATTACGTTGACTGCACTCGTTTGCTACAGTATACGCCTGCAATTAAGCATTACTAAAAGAGGAATATAAATTTACAGTTGCTTCGGAGACGAATAAAATTAGAAAGTGAGTCAGAAACTTGTGCACACATGATAAAAGTGCGTTGTTTACGACTAATGATATCGTAAAAAAGATAAACCACACTGTAAATCCGTTTACCCCATTCTAATTACTTAAAGGAGCGCTTATAAATAGATTATACAGCCCGTTGTAAATTATGCAAATTAAACATCCTCGAACAATAAAAAGAAAAACATGAGGCAAATTAAAAACAGAAGCATTAACATTCTGATAAAGTTTTTCAGTAATAAACTGGTCATACTTTACGTAATTTATTTGTGTGAATTTTGATAGCACTCTTTTTAATTTTTATGACCACACCGCCGCTAGAAATCCACACAGGCCCTGCTGTTTAATAGGTTCTACGACACGGCCAAGTGGGAAAAAAGATGCCTATCGTTTTATTAGGGCCAATTTCCAAAATAAAAACGGCACTGAAGAGACTTCCCGGTCGTAAATGTCCCTCTGATACGGATCTTTTAGTTTTCATGTCGTGCTAAAGCACTAAACAAAACTAGCCCTGAATAAATTCCCCGGATTAAAAAGTCGTAAATGCCCTGGAAAATTGTGAAACGCGCCCTCGACCTAAAGCGCTTAGTCGAAATCCCGCGGCTTAATCCGATCCGACCCGGAGACACCCGAATCTAATTTTGTTTTTAATCAAAAATTCACAAGGCCCTAAGTACACTATTATATTCCTTTTAAGGAGTTTCATTAAAACGAAACTAAGCCGTTAGAGCTTTATGTATTTCTTTCGGCCATAAACCTTCCCACTACCCTCCGCCCCCGCAACTATATACGTTGCAATATAAAAGTAATATTTTCACAACTATGAAAATGAGTTTGGCAGATCATATTGTGACGCGGAGGAGAGGGGTCGTTTCAGTTTTTATTAAATGGCAGACGTAAAAACTTTAGAGGTATTGTGCGCAATTTTGCAGAATCGCCCCCCAAGGTTGAATTTCGTTATATATAGATAGAAGTTGAGTTGATGCCTCTGAAATTCACTCATAACCCCGAAGCTCAGCTGTTATCGATTGGAGCGGGTGCCTTTTATCGCGTTGCGAGGAGCCCGAGGAACTTTTATGTACTTTTTATGGTTTTATCATGTTCCTCCTTTTCTGGTATTAGTAAAACTTTACTGCCACCATTCTGGGTGTCAGATATATATATGGACTAGAAAGAGCCGACCAATCCCCTCTGTATACACCCCTAATAGTATACGCACATTTCGCCGGATAGCCGAAATAAGAGTCTTCCTTTCCTGGATCTATTCCCGACCTGTATTATGCCAGTCGTAAGAATTGGTCGTGATCTGTTTGTGTTGGAAAGGCGGACAAACTAAGCGTGGTTAGTCGGCTGTACAAGATTTTTGGCAATATCTGCAATGAATCTTCCTTTGTTTTCTAGTTGATAGTTTGCAGTTTGCTATTTCTGCGTGATTGGATTTATTTTCAGTAACTGATGCACAGAAAGCGAGGTTGTAATTTCGGCAGCCTTGAAAATTTTGTACGTGCTTGGGCATATTGGGCATGTAAATTAGCCCACCTGCTGTGAAATTGAATACTATACATTTTTCTTTGTATGATTTGCTATTGAAATTTGATAATGGAGTTGGAAACTCTTGCTAACATTTTAAATAAAATAAATTGTGTACACAAAACGTAATCAAAAACTTTTAGAAAGTAGGCGGAAAGATACTGTTTTCATGCTACGCTTCTGAATCTTTTCAGGCGACTGTCTAACTCTTGTATACTAAGTGATCTTATGCAGATCACTATCAGGGACCAAATGGTATGCTTCAACTGTTGTATTAAAAAGCGCTAATTAAGTAATGGACTAAGAAGGCTTCAAAGATGCTGGATGAGTCCAGTCGTAAAACCAACTATTTACGTATGGTATATCTACTTCCAAAACGGACGTGGAATGACATTATTATAAAATTGGAAGCCCAGAAAGTTATCTGCGAGAAAATGCAGCAGCAATATGAGCAAAACAGAGTTTGATAATTAAATTTGAAAACGTTTCGCACAAATTTGCATTTAAATAAAAATCTCTCCGCGAATTTTTGTGATATCTTATTTTGTACTAATTAAGCTTCAGTAGATTTTAAACTATCCCATTTAGTTTTCTTCGAGATGTAAATTAATAAAACATGTCGAGTAAGTTTCTCACCTACTAGTAAAGTTCTTTCAGATCTAACTCGAATTCGTTAGCACCTGATTCTATTACATACACTACATATAAAGCTTGAAGGAATCGCTCAGCATAAAAGTAAGTTAGACTGATATTTGTAGAAAATGAAACCCAATCGCATGAAAGTATGGCTACTCTGATTTATCAATTGGCTGCTTTTATATACCAAACAAAAATCCATTCCACGCCAATAGTTTCAAATGCTGCAAAATGCGACGACTACTGAGACCTAGAAGACTAGAGACATTTAACCAAACAATTTGGTAGTGATGCTCAGTTGTGCAGTTCTTCTTTGGCGACTATCTCAGTTGGCAGAAATGTTGGATTTATATACCAAAATTACCCATCAATAAAAGGCTTGCCTTTCTTCATAATCAGAGCTCTTTGATTTGTCACCATGACGAGCTGATCACTATGCTCTGGATTTTGCGTCCCAAATGAATATATGAAGAACTGAAAATATTGGCTAGATATTATCATGAGTAGATTACCAATAAATATAATAAAGGTGTCCCAAAATTAAAATAAGGTTTGAATTAAATAGAAAAGCCAACTTTTAGTCTTTTGATGGTAATTTTTTTATTGAGTCATTGTCCAAATTTTCCATGACCATCTTGCATAAATGTGGCTGAATTTTGTTGATGCAGCCTAGAATCTCCTCCTTTAATGCACGGATGGTTGTGGGCTTCTTGACATAGACCTGTGATTGCAAATAACCTCATAAAAAGAAATCGAATGGTGTTAAATCACACGATCTAGGAGGCCAATTCTGACCACCAAAACGAGAGTGTACACGACCTGGAAATGTTTCATGCAGTAATTGAATTGTTTCGTGGGCTGTATGGCATGTAGCACCGTCTAATTGAAACTGCATATTGCCCACATCAATATAATCCAATTTCGGCAGAAAGAATTGTGTTATAATGTCGCGATATCGAGCACCAGTAACAGTCACTGCTTGACCAGTCTCCTCATTTTCAAAAATGTATGGCCCAATTATGTCTCCAGCTCGAAATCCACACCAAAAAATGACATATCGTGAATGCAATTGTTTTTCGACAATCACGTGTGTTATTTGAATCCCAAAAGCGGCAAAAAATAGGTGATTAAAAAAGCAATCAAGGGGAAAATGAGCTTCATCGGTTAGGATGATTTTGCTCAAAAAATCAGCATCCATTTGTTGATGTTCAATAAATCATCCAACAAAGTCTCTTCGCTGTGTATGGTCATTGGGCTTCAGTTGATTTATTCCATTTTATAAGCATTGAGACACAGATCTTTAGTGAGTATACGCTGTAAACAGCTTCTTGAAATTTGCAATTCTTGTCCACGATGCCGAATTGAGGTTCCTGGATTGTCACCGACACATATGCACTGCTTCGATGTGGATATTTGAACGGCTTGTTTTTGAACAATCAGTCTGTTTGGCGTCTCCAACTGCATTTTTCAATTAATCCCTTCACAGTTGACAAAGTTAAACACTATTCCGACCATTTTTTTTGTATGAAAATTTCAAACTGCGGCCGCGTAGGTTTAATTATTTTGGAAATATATTTCAATAATGAAGACATGTTATATTGTATAATATTCGATTTTTACTAACCCTAAACTTTCAGCTGTCATATAGGTTTTTAACAGGATTTGCCAAAACAAAACTGCACGAATGGCGGCAAATTCAAATCTTGCTTTAATTTTGGGACACCTTGCAACTGTGGTCAAAGGCACCATGAGCATTTCAAAAGAATTTAAACACCTGTAACTTCAACTGCTGAAAAACTTGGAGCAAAAAGTTTGAAAGTTAATTGAAGGAATCCGAGACAAATTTTAAAATTGAAAACAGTCCTTACTGCAAGAAATATATTATAACTATCTTTTCCGACTTTAGCTCTTGGTACAGTTCAGCCAGTCAGGAGTTGCTGCAAACTGCAAGCTGTGATGGTTCATCTGAAAAGGCCCTTAGTCGCTGCCATCAACTTAAATTTTCTATGTTGTAAAATTATTTCGATATTATATATAAAGTAGAGTATTTTAATTCCTGCTCTTGTATAGCACGTCAAATCTTTGGTTAGACGGAAAATACCCCATCAGACTAATGGTGAAGACTTTTTACAGCAAAGAAACAATGCACTCCAACAGCAAATGCTGAAATACAGGGCGAAATAGAGCTCTTGCATGTATAGGAAGAAAAAACTCTCTCAATTTGCAGAAATGTAAGACTCATGCTTGTGTTGCTGTTGAACGACTGCAGCAACACTTGCAGTAAAATTTCTATTTTGGTAATCAATTGATGTTAGTGTAGATTCTAAAACTACAGAAAATTCTAACTAGAAGAAAAAAATTATTAGGGATGTTGAGTAAGCATCCGGAAACGACGACTTTCGGTCTTTCTCGACTCTAAGAACTTTCTGTCGTTTAAGCTACTTCAGCGTTTCATATGCATGTCGCTTAAGTATAAATATAAAAAATGGTATGTAAAATATGATAGACTTATAAACTTAGAAGATACAAAACTGAAAATAAAAACCACTTTTTCCGATCAGTTCTGCATCCAGGAAGGCCATCTATTCAAGAAGGAAGAAATTGAATCTTCCCAAACTATCGCAAATAGTTTTTTGTGTTAGAAAATGGATATTCGAGACCATAGTTGCACAATGATGACAGCCTCTATTAATATCAATTATTGTAGCTAAGAAGAAATTTGAAGAAAAACACTAGACAATCTCAGTACTTTTTCCTCTCTAACTAATATTTTGTTATTTGGTGGAATCTCCATCAAATTGTCAAACGAAAATGTATTCCAAAATGTAGATTTTGAATACTGCAAAATGGTATAAATAGACCAAGGAATCATATATCAATAGGTACTAAGACTTGTGAGATGTGTCAAACTGCAATTGTCTTGGTGCTACATTCTTCTTTCCTACCTACTCCAATTGGCAGAAAGATTGAGTTCATACTTAATCACTTGATGGTTAATAAATAACTGAAGCTTCTGCATTTCAGCGATTTTTGATTTGTCATCATGAGGAACCAAAAGGTTCATTACGTTTTGCGCTTGAGAAATCAAATAGGGAAATGATGCAACAATATGACCTTGCGTTGAGTGTGATTAAACAACTTAAAAAGAGAATAATGGCTTAAAAATAGCCGGGGACCAAAGTTTGGTTATAAAAGTCGGTTACCAAAAAACTTGAAATTGATTCCATAAGGTTTGGAATCAACTCGAATTACAAAAGAGTTTGTTCATATTACGTAGCTTTACTTCTTAGCATGCATAAATTTAAGATATAACTCAAACTCAAAAATATAAATCTAGTATCCAAGAAGAGTCAAAATTTTTTGTTAAATTGTGAATATCACAAACATATATAGCGTAAAGGGGAGAAGTATATTGTAAAACAAGAATGTTCTAGGATAAGAACGATCTACTCATGTTCAGTTGCAACTCAGTTGCGCACTTAGAAATGCCATTTTCTAAATGAAGAAAGAGCGGTGCGAAATTTTTAAAAATTAGTTCTGGCAATTCTCAAAAAACATTTTTCTCTATGTGACATCCATACCTGTACAGAAACTGAGACTGATATTGGCAAAATAGTCAAACAGTTGTAAATATAGGGTAAATCTAGAAGAGACAGAGTTATGAGGTTTGCCATACAAAGATCAAATAATGTAAAGTCATTTTAATTGCGTACTTAATTTCCTGTTAGAACTAAAATAACTATTTATAATCAAAACCACATAAAATAGGTCTTTATCATAATTCTTACTCACATACAGTGCTTCGAATATTTATTATTCGAAGAATAACCCATTAAATTGGATTCACTTATATTCCAAAATAATGATTTTCACTACTGTCATATAGGATTCTGCATGAGTAGTGACAAAATCTCTAAAAATTTGAGTTGATACTATTAGAAAGCGAAACCGTAAAGAAAAGTAGAGAATATAAACTGCTATTGTAGTGGCAAATATCGTTAGGTTGACAGAACAAATTATCGCAAATGAACACAAATTAGGCTTCCAAAAATAAACGCATTATCTTTGTGAGAGGGCGTTTTAAGACATCTGTTGGTGTCTTCAAAATCACCAGCCTTGCAAGGATATCTGCACCAGAGTGGGTATCAACTATACGTGCCCTTTTCTACTCAAGTGAACTGGTGTTCTAATTTCATCAACTGTATCATTTACGAAAGAATTATTTGAGAACTATTCCTGTTTCAGTGAACTCGAACGGTCGTAACTTATATTTGCAGGTTTTGTAAAAATGTAAAATTACATTTAAACATTCGGAAGTTTGGACCTTCATCTTAATTTAAATTAAAAGAAGCTTTGAAACTAGCTGTCAAAGTCTTTACAAACGTATTACTTCCATGACGATTTGGTGGCGCTGCAAAATGCAAACTTTAAGAATTTACAGAGACTTCATCCATTTGTTGCTTTGCCCTACGATGGCTAATTTCCAATGATACTGCCTCAAAGGTGTAATTTGACTGAATTTTTGATTGATCGATATCACTTAACTTAAGGATAGACATGTCCTCAGCTATTACTGTCCTTGTTAAAATGATTTTGAATTATTGCTGTAGTTATCGGTTAAAACCTGCACATTCAGAAAATTTGATTACAGACTTGGCCCTTTCTAGATGTCGTCAAAGTTGTCAATTTTTGAAAGTTGGTATTGATTATGTAAGTACTTTTATTCTCAATGAGGGCGTTAGAAAGAATATGCAAGTAACACGGTTATTTGTATGTTTTGGTATACATAGCTGTTAAAGCTGTTCACTTGGAAGTAGTCTCAAGTTTGACCACTGAAGCATTTTTGGCTGCCTAAGGCCGTTTTATTGCACAAAGAGATCTTCTGAGTGTGGAATTTTCAGATAGTAGAACCAATTTTTTTGGGCGCCTCTCATCAAATAGAAGATTTATAGACAGCAAAGTTTCCAATAAACACTTGAAAATCACTTGGCCAATAGAAAAATAATTTGGCATTTTAACATGCACTCTGCTCCTCTTTTTGTAGGCTTCTGGGAAGCAGCTGGGAAATCTGCTAAGTCTCATTTGCTTAGAACTGCCGGTGAAAAGCATTTCACTTTTGAAGATCTTTCAACTCTTTTTGCTAATAGTGAAGCCATCTTGATTTCAAGGTTTCTGTGTGTCCACTTTTGACGGCCCCCGAGGAGTTTCACACTCTCACTCTAAGTCATTTTCTGAATGGAGCCCCCTTTTAGCTAGACGTGCATATGATTTCACTGACAACTGAAAACAGACTTTTCCGTTGGTACATGGACCATAGAGCACAGTAGACGAAACAATGGAAAAATGTTGAGAGGTGGGATCTGTATGAAAACAACACCAGCTCACTTGTGTGCCCCCCATAGTTGACACTCACCCTAGAGGAGATAGCGTTGCAAGGGTGGTGATATTGAAGACACCAACAGGTGTATTGAAACGTCCTATCACTAAGATAGTGTGTTTAATTTTTTTTACACAAAGTTATAATATTTTCATGTTGTGGGTTTTCTGTCTTTTTCTTCGAATATTTTACACTGAAGTACAATATGGCGGGCGGAATGTCATGTCCCGCCAATTGGGATTTTTTGATGTTATTAGTTGGCTTGATATTTTACAAGAAGTGGTACACTTTTGAGCCTCGTACGGGATGTTGTATATTTTTGAGCCTCGTATGGACAAGAGTACTCATATTTATGTAGTAGGTAAGAACCGTATTATGAGCAACTAAGTTTATGTGTCCCAAATATTGCTTTATTGATTTTTTGGAGACTTAATTGCGAACTACCTCCTGATCTCCCAGTTTCTTACTTTATCTCTATAGTAAAATAGTTCAAGGTTGAATACAACATCCAAAGTAAGTAGGCAATTTCTTGCAAGATTTTTCTTGGCTAATTTAAGCGAGAAACCTCGGCGTGGCTTGGATTTTCCACACATTCTACAAGTTCTGGAATTTTTTGAGTAGTCATTGAAATATTGTACAAACTCATTGAAAAATATCCCTTTGATAAGCATATTACAGTTAACTTGCATTGTATCTCACAATAGTTCGATCAATACACCGAAATCACCAAATTAGTTTCAACTATTCCATAATTACATTTGTATACGTCTCAAATGTTCGCATTAAACAATCAACGGAAATTCCTGAACCACTTCATTTGCATCCCTATAGAGTTGGTGTTTCGTGGTTCACTGCTGTACACCAGCGGCCTGCGGTATCAATGATGGTGGGAACAATCTAGGAAGCCCTAACAATCTTGCAACCAGGCGACGAATGGGCAGGCAGAGAACGGGTGTTGATTTCTATTTCGGAATTAGGGGATCGGTAAACAATGCGGAAGTCAGGGATGAAAAGCAAGGTAAACGGCTAGTCCAAATTGGACAGCTATTCGAATCGATTTGATGAAATTTATATACATCGGTGGGATCTCTGATAGAGGTTTTCTTTAGATCGGCTCTTAGCAAAGGCAACTCCGCTGCTGTGCTTGTCTCTAATTAATTTCCGAAGGAACTTATTTAGAATTTTGTGGCGAAAAACTTTTTCTTTAATTAACAACCGACGCAACGTGAACTTTCGGAGTAATTTCGAAGCGAATGCGAATACGAATGGGGAAACTTCAAACCGTTTCGATGTGTATCTTAAGTGAGTTAGCTAGAGCGATTTCTATTTTCCTTTCTGCTTTCCCCCGGTTCTACCGCCCCCCAGTTCGGCCCGCAGGTTCCGCTCCTAGTGGCTCCTTCTCCTTTTGGCTCATTTTTCCTGCGCGCCTTTTCGCCCTCGCAACCGGGAGCCCCTCTTGACTTTATTTATTCCGGCAGAAAATTTTACAACTTTCGTCAAATATTAAATGCATAATAAGGACATGTGAACCAGAAAACATGGCATCGCTTAAATGCTAATGTCAATAAAAGAAAATCTTATCCCGAGCTGGCGAAGGAATAAAACTTTGAGTGTCGCATAAAATTTGCATATTCATCAAAATACAAGCTTCCAAGCGTCGCCAGTTTACGGTGTGCGCGAAAATCCTTGGAGTCAGTTTATCCTTATTTGATATGAAACTGTTTATTACACTGCCGTTATTTTTCCGAATGCGAATATCTGGCGCTGAGTTCTTCTAACTTTTCGACGTCGGAAAATACGCTTCCGGATAAACAAAAATTAATTTTAAACTTCGCATAGTTTGGTTCGATGGCTCGCTGGGCTTTTTAGCAGCCGTGGGGTCGTTCCGCAGTTCGTTGGGCCTCCGTTCTCCACCTGTGCCCCTCGCGGCCGGTCTGTTTTAAACAGAGATTTCTGGCTTTAAAGAGCAGTGCGTAATTTGCACTTTCAGTAACGCAACGTAGGTATCACGAGTGCAAATTTCCATTTATAGGCAGCCATCTGTCGAAAACATCCGGACTACGATTATATTCCGCTGTTTTCCTTCCACCACCATCTATTATATTGAATTATAACCGGAATATCCGAAATATTTGCTTCGAATGTTTCGATTAGGGCCATAATACAGAGCAGCGTAGACAATGCCACCCTCCCTAAGGCGATAGTGACTTTGCTGAACGCATATATGACAGCTGGTACCAGAGATGGATGGATGTGGAGGTCGATAGGGAGACGACGGGTTGAAGGTGGAGGAAGAAGGAGCGGAGAGAATTGCTATGGCTTTCTTTTAAATTTTCGGCGAGGAATTGCCTCGGAGTTATTGAATTTGAGGGGTTGAGATGGAAAATGGAAAGGAAACGAAATTAGGTGAGTTTCCAATCTAACGGCAGATGACAGGAGGCTTCCGTACAAATTCTGCAATTCTCCCGGCCTATCTCATCGTATTTTTCGCAAGGTACGCAGACTGCTTTAGCGAAATCGCTCACTAGAATTGCGATGGTATAAGAGGGCCGCGTTTTATATTTTTGCGAAAACTAACAGACAAGAAAATGCTTTACTACTTATTCGAGATTTATACACCATTGAATGTTATCACCTACTTAAACCATATTTTGCCTCCCAAACTACCGCTAAATGAAGTGAATACGGATAGACTTTATTTAATTTTCCCATATAATTATAATACATGCCGGAAATAAATTTAGCCCTACTCTAAATACGACTAAAGCCAAGAGGATACGTTGTGATAACATATAGGCGACGCCACTAACTTACTATAAAATCGATATAGCCTTTGGAAATCTTAATCTTCATATGGTTCCTATCTAAATTCCATGACAATCCGATCATTAATTTACAAGCTACAAAGGCTTCAACAACGCTAAAGAGGCAATTGTGAAACTTCCAATAGCCAACGTCTGGAAGAGCTGTTTGGAGCCATTTCTAGAAGGTTAAAAGAACTTTTGGCATGTGGTAATAGATAAGAATTGGAGTCACCAGTACACTATAGAGTCAAATTGGGAGTGAACAGCAGCTGGCACACCTTGTCTAAAGCGGCTTGTCTGCTTATTACCTTCATAAAGGTCATATCGTAAAAAGCAGCCAACTAACTATAGTGTTTGGAAGAGAAACTGCTTCAAATTAAGGAGGAAATTCTTTTTCTGTTACTAAGGCAATACGTCGTGTCACAAGTTCTTAGCTATCTTGATCAAATAGCACAAAATACACTTCTTCGAAGTGCTCGCCCATCCGCCGTATTCGCTTGATTTAACTCCCAGCGACTTTTATCTGTTCGCAGATCTAAAAAGTGCTCTTCGACGAAAAATTAGGCTCGCACGAAGACGCAATTGGACTGACTGTATCACTCTGGAAACTTCATAAATGAATAATGTAGAATTTGGCAAAAAAGTTGTTACTGTAGTGGTTACCCGTGGGGAGTTCTCAGAAGATGAGTTTTGCAATGACAATATGATCGATTTTAGATTTAAAACCAAATACTTTTCATTTAACTAAGCTACACTTTGTTCAAGATAAAACTTCCATTTTACATCCTTGAATTACTTGACCGTTTACAAGGATCGATGTATTGACAAGATGGTGACCTAGTAGTTTCGTCGAGATATCGAAATATTAATTTTGTTATTTGTAAAGCAAATCGCTGATCATACATTTCATTTTGTTTATTTTTTGAATGAACCACTTTTAAGTGACAGACTTTTTAAGAAAAGAAGGTTCTCTCTCTGTCACTTTAAGGCTTATTTTCAAACGAGACCAAATAGCTATTCCTTTAATTTTGGAGACTGTATCTGCAATTAATTCCATCACCGTCAAGGGTTATTGCCGTATCGATTCGGCAACAAAAACTCATCCATGGAATTAGTAGAAGCTTTGATGTGGTTAAATTTTAGATCTTAAGTGGCACAAATGACAACGTTTTGTTTAAGAACGTGAGAGATATCTTGATACCTTTATTGCGAATGGTGTCTTAAAGGAAATATCTAGGCTAGCGATCTTAATTGAAATCGGAGTGCATTCTTTTGAGTGTTTTATATGAAGTAGAGTCTGATAGTAACGCAAACTGCAGACACGCTAAAAAAAGGCAAAATCTTTTAAAATAAAGAAAAAAAAACAAAAAGCTGCAGCAATAGTGAACGTTCTCGGTGAATTTGTAAATATGGAAAAAATTGGTTATTGTTATATGATACAATATTTTCATTTGAAAGATCTAAGTACAACTAATATCAAAGCCGAGCTAAATTCTACTCTGGGGGAGTCTGCTACTTCATTTACAACTGAAAAATATTGGGTGGCAGAGTTTAATCGAAGCTGTACGAGCTGCCAAAATGATCATCGCAGTGGTCAAACAAATGAGGTGACCACATCAGAAATTGTAAAGAGAATCCAATAAAATGGCATTGGTTGACCGTCGATTGAAAGTACGCGAGCTAGACATGGTAGGCATTTAAAAAAGTGCTGTTCATTACATACTGACTGAAAATTTGGGCATGAAATAAGTGATCATTTAAACTGAATTTCTGACAAGATGCAGAATATATTTATTTTTTATGAAAACCACGATTATCTTAAACACAGTTTGATAATAACCAGATATTACAACAGAGGGACAAGCTTTGCATAGTCGTTGTAGGCAAGTGGGTCTAGAGAACTGTTTGTCTTCATCTTATTAGCTAATGCTCATCTAGGCAAAATCTAATAAAAATGATGTCATTACACTTTTAGTAACGCATTTTAAGAAAGTGGTCTTAGAAATACCCAACCTGACGTATAGATGGCGATTATTGCTTTTAAAAATGACTATGGTAGAAAGTACTAACATTCTAAAGTTTAAGTTTCAAGTTTTAAAACGCTACGTTGTTTGGTATTTGTTTGGCATCACTAGTGAACGCTGTCCGTGAATTTGTAAACATGGAAAAACTTGGATATCGTTATATGGTACATTTGAAAGATCTAAGTACAATCAATATCTAAGTCGAGCTAGATTCTACGTTGGGAGAACCTGCTTCTTCTTTTACAACTGAAAAATATTGAATGGCAGAATTTAAACAAGATCGTATGATCTGCTAAGATGAACGTCGCATTGGTGGACCAAATGAGGTGTCGCCAGAAATGGCAAAGAAAATCCACAAAAAGAGATTGATAAGTGTCGATTCAAAGTGCGCGATCTGGCAGACATGGTGGGTATTTCCAAAAGTTCTGTACATTGCGTACTGACTAAAAATTTGCTCATAAAAAAGGTGTGTGCAAGATGCGTACCCCGTTTGTTCACAATTGAACAAAAATAGCGTCGTGAGGGTGTTTCAATTGAGTGATTCATGACCATGGATGAATTATGGGTCTATCACTGCACACTTGAGACGAAGGAACACTGAAAACAATGGACAATGGGAAGAATCGGCTGCAAAAAATGCGAAAACAGTTCCATTTGCAGTCAAGGCCATGGCATCAGTTTTTTTGGGTTGCATGTAGGAAGCATAGATTATCTTCAAAAAGGAAGGTTTGAGTCAGTAAATGAAGAAAAAGCCGACCGTGTTTGGCGAAAAAGAAAGTGTTGTTTCATCACAACAATGCACCAGTTTACACATCCGTTATCGCGGTGACCAAAATCAATTAATTAACGTTCGAATTGTTTCCTCACGCACCCTATTTGCCAAATTTAGCGCCCCCGGACTGTTTACTTTTTACAAACCTGACAAAATGGCTCGGTGGTAAAAGACTTGCCAAAAATGAAGAGGTAGAATCTACGGTTGATAGCTATTTTGAGGTGCTCGACTGTTCTCACTATAAACTGGATATGGAAGCTATTGAGCATCGCCAAGAAAATTGTGTCAAGCTAATAGAAGACTATGTTGAGAAAGTATTTTTCCAAAGTTTTTGTGTTTTCTTTGTTAGGTAGGATATTTTTGGCACTACGTTCGTACTCGGTCAACCGGTTGGTTTTGTGTAACACTCAAGGTGCTATATCTGCATCTTCCTTGAATATACCGCCTCTCAAATTGATATGTATAGGCAATCAAAATATGTACTGCTAATATCATGATGTATCTTGATTAAGAAAAAAATTATAAAATGGTTAATTTGACGGCAAATTCTTTGTCTAATTAGACTGTTAAGTGAGTCAAATCTATATCGTTTTTGTTTCTGAGATGTCGTATCTGAAAGGTCAAAATAAAGTATTTTCAGAAATTTAATAGGAATGTAAGTCGAAGCAGAGTTTCTGAAACGCTTTGTTTACTGTAATATATATCAGGCAAAAATGTTTAAAATTGCCATTGTGCTCTACAAATAATAACAACTGTGAAATAACGACTATAACTAACTTTTTTGATTGAATAAGTTTGTCGGTTGATCGTGATAAGAGTGAAATTTCACGGTCATTTCATAAATTTAGTACAAATTAATAAATTTAATTTTTTGAGAAGTAATTTTATGTTATTTAAGTTCCTTCTGGCACATAGGAACTACTACTTCTTTTAATTTTCTTGATAACATAAATCAAGCAAATATATCTCATGTTGAAAAAGATGCTGAATTTAGAGTAACGATACTCTCTATAAAATGACCAAGTCGCTTTTCTTAGTCAATTAAGCAAAGGGATTAATGGACGAGAAGGTAAAGTTTTTGGACGTAAAAAATATACTTTCTCTCCATTTGCATAATTCAGCAGAAAACTAAACAAATGGCTTATACAAATGTCATACTGATAATTATAATCATTAAACTTAGTAATATTTTCTCTAGTCCTTCTTCACACAAAAAAAAACTCCATCAAAAGGACCCCAAGACTCATTCGACGTCATGGTGCATGAGACCCTCCAGCTTGCTGAAACTGAAGCGTAGGTAGATGAAATAAAGAAGCCACTACTCGAGTTGAACATGAAAGAAAATAAATTGAGTACAAGGTACGACGAAGAAAACAACTCATTAAATGAAGCTTACGCAAAAGGAAAGAAATTGGCGAAAGATGGTTCCGTGAATGCTGTAACCAAGACTCGAGTTGAAGCAGTCAAAAGCAAAAAAGTTATTAAAGCTTTGACTCATCAATATGAATCGATTAATGTTTTGTATGAGAAACTACTAAAGGATGATTCCAAGAAAAGACTAGAAGATGAATTGAAACAAAGAAAACTGAAGTTTGGCGCCATGAAGAAATCGAAAGACGATGAATTGAAAGAGAAAATCCGGAATACGAAAGAGTGTTTTATAAGGAGTTTTGATGAGGTGTTGAAGTTTGTCGGTATAGATCTTGAGAAGAATATACAACAGCGACTGAAAGAACGAAAATTGTTGAATAAATATTTTAGTGAAAACCAAAAATAGTTAGAAAGGAAAATTGCCGAATATTCAGATAAAAAACAGGATTACGACAAAATTCAATTAAACTATGACGCATTACAAAAGAAATTTGCGGAAAAAGTTGAAAATATTTTGCACTTGCAGGCTAAGCAATGAGCTGCTGGAAACTAATGCAAAAGTTCTGGCTAGTAATGCTGAGCAACGAAATGGTTACGAAACGCAGATCAATATCTTATTGGACCATATAGAAAATATTACTGCAGATTTAGAGGCGTCATGTAACACCATGAGGCACTTGCTTTGCAAATTGGGAAATGATGATGCTGCAATTAATCAAGAATTCGTTGAATATATTATAAACGTAGAGAAAAACATGAATAACCTTGTTGAATTTATTTAACATGGAAAAATATTTTATTACATTAATAATTATAGCATAAAAATGATTAAACATATAATACATGTGAATTATCACAAGGTACATATAATACACAATTAGTTTTGGAAAAGGACATTAAGTCAAATATAAATTTAAAATGGCACAATTGTATACGTTTGTTCCTTTTTAAGGATTTTGATCAATTTTTCATTAGTTTGGATTTTATATTCCATAAATATTCCCAAAAGTAAAGTCAAGTATAGCATTAAGTGAAACAATTTAAAGAGTTTAAACCTTCACGACAAAGCACAAAAGAAAAAGGTAACTGACATTCTTCATAAAATGGGAGAAAATTGGAGACCCAGAACAATCTGGACGATGTCAAACATAAATGACGACTGTGAATTTATTTTTACGTGTATTCGTTGTTTCTATATTTGTAAGAAATAAGCTTTTGTTGTTGCATTATTATAAAAAACATATTTAATAAACTTAAGTTTAAAGACGTTCATGGATAAATTGGTTTGAGCAACATATTGTAGTTATGTGGTTAAATAAATGCAAGTCCTTACTATAAAATAAAGTGAATTCAACTGGATTTCTAAAGAATATTAAGTTTTTTCTTAGGAGCATTTCTAGGAGAGGAGGTCGGGGCTCATTAGTGCAAAAAATAATTAATCTCGCATTGATCAGCCAATCAATAGAAGCAAACAAATTAAATATGTACGTCCTTCATCATAGTTTGTGTATGTGTT
This sequence comes from Helochares maculicollis, assembly GCA_033557835.1. Classification (NCBI taxonomy): domain Eukaryota; kingdom Metazoa; phylum Arthropoda; class Insecta; order Coleoptera; family Hydrophilidae; genus Helochares; species Helochares maculicollis. The sequence goes on from JAWQRO010000317.1 coordinate 21,455, forward strand.
ATATAAGATCATAATTTGCTATCGTATTTCATTCATGGATTGTGTGTTTACATTTGTTTCTTCTAATCTCTTGGTCAACAAAACTTCTAGTTAGTATGGAAGCGGTATGATTTTTCGGAACGCAAATGTTTTAGTACCGCGAATGATTTATTATGTAATCACAAGCACTAATTAAAAACCCAAATCGATTTGTTATTTATATACAGCTGCAAGTTTATATTCAATATTTTGACACGCTTGCTTCTGGTCTTGCTTTTTTAGTTTTTAACAAACCAAACTAAAAGATTTATCTAATCATAACACGTACAGAGTAAATAAATGCAAAATAAAAGAGCATGTCTGTCTAACGAATTTATAATTATAAATTGTAAATATTTAAATATTGTGCATTCGGTGACTGTGTTTGAAATGCGCAATAAAAAGAGCAAAATGGCGCTTTTAGTATGTGTTGACCTTTTTTTTCCAGAAGCAGGCCATCTGTTTTGATAAAATATAGCTAAGATGGCATCTTCTCAAATTTCTCGCGGTTACATAACGCGATAAATCTAAATTCTTTGCTTGTGCACTTTTTTGTATGGCAAGCAAAACACTTCATATCAAATTATTGAGTTGGTATCATTTTTATCAACTTCCTTGACACTTTTCTTTGCCGTTGCGTTATAATAGAAGATATCCAGCCTGGGTATAGGTCAAGGTTTCGAAAACCAGATTATGCTAGATTTATTCAAAATGCGATCGACTGTCGATTTTTCTGACACCATATAAAATATCAAAGAGGCAAGCTCTAGTTTCCTCTGGGGCCTCCGCCCCAGACAACCCTCTGCTTACGTAACAATCATGAACAAAGTAGAACTTATGATAAAAAGCTTTTAGCAGCACAGAACAGATGAATTAGGTTAATGTGCGTCCCAGCTCATCTATAGTAAAGTGCATTATCATAGAAACGTTGATACTAGCCAAATATCTCTGAAGAGGTAGGTCATGCACTACAAATAAATTACGAAGTACTCTTGGCGCTCTTGATGGCCAAAAACTACTCGGGAACGAAAATGCATTTATAAATATATATTAAGCGGATGGGTGCTTTAAAAAGCCAGTTGCTACCTCTCCATGTGGATTGAAGATAAACAATTTGGCTGAATTGGTTATTTGGAAATTGTTTGGCAAATATATGGAGTATAAAAATAGCGTTCATTTGTGTACGTACCGAGTTGAAATAATCGTTTATGTCAAAATTGCTTATGTCTAAATAGTGGAATTATTTTTGTCTAAATAATGGAATTATTTCTGTCTAAGTAATGGAGTTTCGTTCGCCTAAATAATAGAGCTATTTTCGTCTAAATGATGGAAAATTTCTAGCCTCAATGATGGAAAATTTCTCGTCTAAATGATGGAGAATTTCTCGTCCGCATTGTCCTATTTAAAAATAATAATAAGAGGCGCGTTTCGCTCAATCAGTCTAATTGGGGAAGGAGGTCGAACATTTTTGAAACGCTCGTAGAAAATATGCAGATGCGAAAACTCGAAGAACCGTTCAAAACTTACGTAAGAGGAAAGACAAACTATCAACAGCGGCTGCCGCTGAACTGCACTAGAGAGCCGAGTTGACATTTAATTAATTCTTTAAAATCGCCGATTACCATATAAATGTACACCGTTTCCTGTTATTCCAACGAAAATATTAGATTTACATTTTAATTGTTTGTAATTTACTAAATTAGTTTACCTAAGCTCCGGCGCAATGAGGGATTGGATAACAGATCTGCACGGCTGAATGGGGAATATTTAAAAATCGATAACTGCTTCATTAACACAGTTTGTGGTGGTTATGAAAATGGAAATCGCGGTAGTAAGAAAATCAGTTTCGAGCTGGCTCAAAAAAACTCATGCAAATTAGTCTGAAGCCGTTCATAAATGGTGAGATGTATCTTCAAAAGTGACAATTTAAAGCGCCAGGCACCCAAATATTGACGAACGTGATTTACCAGAACCGCGAAAACAACCAAAATAAAATATCCTCGGGGCGCAAGCACGAGAATAAGTAGGTAGACACAAAACACTGCTTGTATAGCGTAATTACACAGTAGCAGTAGATGTCGTTTAATAATTTACAACAACCAGTGATTAGTGTCGAATAATATCACTGTTTCTAATCGAAGAGAAAGCAGCTACACGAGAAATTGCATGTTCGAGTCGATGGCTACTGTGTTTTTACTAATTATACGACGAGAGACGAGTACTGGAGTGAAAAAGAACCTGGAAGACCACGATGGTAGATAGAGAGAGTAAAAATGCAAGCGGACACAGTACATATATTAAAATAGACGTTTTTTCAAAAGAATAAATATGATTTATGCTGACCTAATAAGATAATTGCACAGCCAGTCCGTTCGGATCTCTTATCGATCGCAATCAATTCGGTTTGCCGGTCGCAATGAACTAGCAGCTCATTCTAATTTTTTTCGTAGATTTAATAAGTATACTTGACCATTTTATGCATGGTGATTTTCGCTAATTCCTTCGACTGATTCTGGCGAAATGACGTCAGTGGGTTAATCGAATTTGTTTTGGTGATTGCTGGCAGCGTTACCGAAATGTCGTACGCTAAACTCAATTGATATACGAGGGCGATCTAATAAATACTTAGACAACAAAAGAAAAATGAGCATTTTGGAAAAGTGGTGATTTATTTTTGAACATAATCTCCTTTTAGGTCGATACACTTTATCCAACTATGCTCCAACATCTTTAACCCATCTGAAAAATATGTTTTCTGGAGTTCTGCAAAGTAGGCCTCCGTGACGGCGATGACCTCTTCATTCGATACAAATTTCTGCCCGGCGAGTGATTCTTTTCTATTTTGGAAACAACAAAAATCGTAAGGAGTCAAATCCGGCGAATTTCTTCCGCAATTCGGCGTCAATTCGGCCCGATAATTCGGCATTGTAGAGCCCTGTGACCACTTTTTCCTTCTCTAGGTTGCCGACGTAGATCATACCTTGTGAGTTCCAGAAAACTGGGGCCATCACCTTTCCGGCCAATAGGACAGTCTTCTCCTTCTTTGGAGCACGTTCGTCGGGCGAAGGCCACTGTTTCGACTGTTCCTTGGTCTCGGGTGGATCCATACGAGGTGTGTTCAATAAGTATTGCAAATTTTGAATTTTCGCGGGTTACGTATATTCGAATTTCAATTTTTTGTGGCGTTGTGTTGGTAGTCATGTCTCTCACTTATACCGACAAGTTCGGCGATTTTGAATGTTCAGTTAATTTTTGACAGCTGCTTCGCTTGCACGTGTTTTGGCTCGTCTTCGATTTTTACCTATTCAAAAAAATGGATCAATGAACCTGTATCAAATTTTGTGTGAAAAACGAAATTAAGTGCACTCCGAATGTTGACTGTGGCATACGGAGAAGCTACCTACTTCAACAACAGACGAAAAAAATTAATGAAGTGAAGAAAATGGTATTTGCCAATCGTCGAATCACCGTTAGAGAAGTTTCTGAGGACTTAGACATATCGATTGGCTCGTGCCATTCGATTTTTATCAATGATTTGGGCATGAGACGGGTCGCCGCGAAATTCGTACAAAAATTGCTCAATTTCGACCAAAAACAGCTTCGCATGAATATTGCTAATGATCTGTTGGACTCTGTCCGCGACGACTCAAATTTGCTCCAGAGGGTCATAACTGGTGACAAATCGTGGGTTTACGGTTATGACGTGGTAACCAAAGCTCAATCACCTCAATGGAAGCTGCCGCACGAACCAAGACTGAAAAAAACGCGCTAAGTTCGGTCGACTGTGAATGTTTTGCTTACTGTTTTCTTCGATTGCAGGGGCGTGGTGCATCGTGAGCTCTTGCCACAAGGTAGAACGGTCAATAAAGAATATTACCTGCAAGTTATGCGCAATTTGCTTGAAGCAATCCGCCAGACACGCCCGGATTTGTGGAATAACAAAAATTGGTTTTTGCACCACGATAACGCTCCTGCTCACACATCGTTGCTTGTGCGCGACTTTTTGGCCAAAAACAACACAGTAATGATGCTGCAGCCCCCATATTCCCCAGATCTGGGACCCTGTGACCTTTTCTTGTTCCCGAAACTAAAGATGCCCATGAAAGGACGACGCTACGCTAATTTTGACGAGATAAAGAAGGCATCAAAGGAGGAGCTGAACAAGATAAAGGAAAATGACTTTTTAAGTGCTTGGAAAATTGGAAAAAACGTTGGCACAAATGTATAATATCTCATGGGGATTACTTTGAAGGGGACAAAATATTCATGAATAAATAAATAATTTTTGAAAAAACACAAAATTCGCGATACTTCTTGACCACACCTCGTATTTCGTCGACGGCCACGAAACCACGCAAAAACTCCTTTGAATTGCGCTTAAACAGCGTCAAATACTCTTCTGGAGTGGTCTCACGATTGCGCTTGTTGTCCGATGTGAGCAAACGCGACACCCATCCCACCAACATCTTTCTCATGCCCAAAATTTCATGCAGGATATAGCCCTCGCGGTCTTTTGATATGCCTACTAGTTCAGCTACCTCGCGCATTTACAGTCAGTGGTGTGCCAATACTAGATCGTGCATTGTTGTCATGTTAGCCTCCGTTGTAGCCATTTTCGGGGCACCTGGGCCTTCCCAAAAACCGAAGTGTGCAGACGTTTAACCTCGCTAAACCAATTTTTGAAGGTCGACATTGACCGAGAACATTCACCGTACACAGAATCTAAGAGCTCTTTGATTTCATTGCGCGATTTCCCTTCCAAAAACAAGAATCAAAACACCGAACGATATTGCTCTTTTTTCATTTTTCTATAATCCGTGGACACACTCGCTCCCACACGCGTCAAAATAAAATGCAGCTGAACTTTCGACAGTAGCCGTTTACGAGAATGTACTACACGATAGTAAATTTTTCTTGCGATAGGGGCACCACCGGGCAGTGAGGCTAAGTACTTATCGGACCACCCTCGTATATAAAACGAAGCGTCTTGATTGACTGACTCATCAATGCCCAGCTCAAGCCCTTGATCCGAAGACAGTGAAATTTCTAGAGCACATTGTCTCTATGGTATAAGCACTGAATAAGGAAATAATTTTTGAAATTTCGTTTCTAAGGGGGGCGAAAATAGGGGTTGAATGTGTTTTTATCGACTCCTATATCTCTAAAGCTAAACATTCTATAGACAAGACAATTTTATATTTTGAGTTGTCGTTCAAAATGAAGAAACTCATATTTAGCCGTTTTTCTAAATTTTAATTTTCTAAAGGATAGATGGAGGGTTAAAATTTTGTCTGTTCTTCAAACACTTATATCTCGAAAACCAATGATTATAAGTATGGGAACTCAATTATGTTTATACACCTATGAAACCTGAGAAATACGTGGTGCCTCGTCTTATTAAAATTTACCTCATAATGAGGCGAGGGGTGATTTAATGGAGGCATGAGTGTGTCAAGCTCTTTATGCTGCGAGAAAGTTGAGATTAAGACTCTTTTTTAAAATTAAAATCTTGTAGTTTATAAACCGCTGAGTCTAGAAACGAGAAATTTAGTATGCGGATATCTCTTTAAAAATCATTAGACATGTATTTTCTTATTTTGCGATCATTGAACTCAGGGGGTCATAAAGGGTTGGTTTTAAAGAAGTACCGATACAAAAAGTCGCTGCAACAAGTGACGAAATTGAGATTTAAATTTTTCTCCCAAAGTAATGAATGACTAAATCGACAGTCTTGCCACCATTCAAAAATACAAAGGGATGAAAAGATAGGAAGGTTCTTAAAACTTAAAATTACCGATGAATTGTTAAAAATTACAATAATTTATTATCATACTAAAGGTGGTCTTGCCACAGATCTGTCATTACAACTGTTAGTTTGACAATTAATTTTGCTTATCAAGAGTTTATAAGGAAAAATATTTTACTAAATATATGTAGAAGCTCTTGAATTGAATAAAATGCTTGATTTGGCAAAAATTGCAGCATCTATAGCGCTTGCAACACGCGTGTAGATGCTGTTCCACGTTATAATTCTACCGAATATTTCCTAAGCCCTACAATTTATAACTTCGTTTTGTTTTCAGAAGATCAATTGAAACCAAACGGGAGAACGATATTGGATCATGCGAGCAATGGAGAATTTTATCAAACCGCGGATCTTTGTACTTGATTTATACATTGTGATAATACTTTTAATAACCCTGCTGTTCTATTCTTCTATTATTTGCGGGCGTTTCATTTTAGCGTCGATGTTTTTGGACGATAATAAAAATAGGAGACTCATAACAATGTATAGTACTACCAACGACATTACCTCTGAATATAAATAATCCTGTTCTGTTGAGAAATATGTGGTTTGATATAAATAAAAAATTGCCATATTTGAGATACAGGATATATTAAAATATTTTTCCTGGCTGTGTAAGGTTTGCAAGTATATTTTGCCTGTTGCGTTTAGGACAACTTGAGGTAATGAAATGAAAATGTCTCATTAGAAAAAGTCTCCCGAACAAAATTTTTCATCAACTGTAATACTATAACTTCATTATATTTGCATTAGATATCTAGCTATACATAAAAGTGTGATTGAGATAATTGTGGGTTTAGCTAAGAAAGCAGGTATAGTCCATATTACCTACTAAAGTTATTGAATTTAAATTTGGTGAGAAATGATTTATCAGAAAATCTCTATAGGACTGACTTCTACTGTTTAGCTAATTCTATTACCAAGAAAAAATACTAGTCAAGTCAGTTATAAATAAAACCTAAAAATAAGAAATTTTCAAGTTACTACTAAATAAATCTTTGGCAAATGTGATACTCATTATTAACGTAAACATCTAAATAAAGGCTTGGCTTTGACTGTTTTTAAAATATGAATTCGTCATAAAAATTTATCCAAATATCCAGTGTCAAGGTTTTAAATACATTGATTGTTGTTGCAATATACATATGCTGCATATGCTGAAAATGTTCCAGACGATGGTATGAATTTGAATTTGACATTTTGTCCGGAAGACACTTAGATAGCGACGAGCGATTAATTATTAGTATCTCAGCTGCCGAAATTTTTTTCATAATGATTTTTTTTGGTCTCGACTCATATGAACTACTTTATCTAAGCTAGTTTTTCAGCATGAACTTGATTAGGTCTTAGATTAAAAATTAGTACAATTTAACCCAGATCATCGTTTCAAAATTTTCAAAATTTAAAAGAAAATATTATGAAGATACATTGATATAGTATCTATAATTCACGGAAGCGAAGCTGCGACTTAATGCTAGCCTATACATTTAAAACAAAGTGTATTAACTGACTGACCGATTGACTGACTCATCAACACCCAGCCCAAACCTTTGATTCAAAGAAATGAAATTTATCAGCCGTATTGCCTTTATTGCATAAGCAACGAATAAGGAAGACATTTATAAAATTCAATTTTTAACGGTGTGAAAATAGGGGTTGATTACGTTTTTAACGCGTCCGATATCTCCAAATCTAACAATGTTATAGAAATTAAAATTTTTCTTTAAGAATTTTTGTTCAAAATTAAGATACCTCTATTTAGCCAGTTCTCAACATTTTTCTTTTTAAAGATGCATATGCAGAGCTAAATTTTTTTCTGTTTTTCAGACACTTATATCTCAAAAATCAATGATGCTATCGATGGGAACTCAATTATCTTTGTGAGCCTATGAAAGCTAAGAAATACGTGGTACCCCGTTTTACAAAAATTCACTATATAATGGTGTGAGGACTGCTTGAATAGAGATATCAGTATGTGAAACTCTGTTTATGCTACAGACAAGAAAATTAAGACTAAGATTCTTATTTAAAATTTAAGAAACACATGTTTCGGTGCTTTTTAATTTTTGAACTCAGGGAACGTAAAGGTGTGATTTTGAAAAATACCAATATTTTACAAAAAGTTGCGCTTGCAAGTAACAAATGTGAGTTGTTGATTTTTCTTTAAAAATAATGATTTATAGAATTTACCTAATTTTCAATCCTCATCAATTCAAGGAGACAAAAAAATAGGAAGTTGCTTAAAACTTGCCTCGCTTTTGTAATTACATCTGTCAGTTTATGGGTCAAAGTAATATTACTTGCCATGATTTTAAAATGGTAAAACCTTCAATATATTATATGAGGGTGCACTTAAGACATAAGAGGGACATGGTTAAGCGTATTTTGCTCATCAAAGTGAGTAATGTGGCAAAAAAAATGCAAGTAGTCCTTATGTGCTATTTTAAAGTTTTAGCTTAAATCTTTCTATACAATGGGAGCATGAGCTCGAAATGCCTTTTAGCTCAAGCTATGTGAATGCACACAATGTCTTATAATCTAACATCTCATTATGTTCATTAAAAGAATAATTAGGTCGGGAAAAAATTCAGGAATGAAATTCATTGTGTGCCCGAAAATTACATAAATATAGCAGAATCAGTACTGTAAATGGACTCTCTCAGGACCAACCCAGCTTCAGTATGAACTATTTATTTAAATAGTTCATAGTGTACAATTTATTTAAACAGTTCATAGTGTACAATTTATTTAAATAGTTCCTAGTGTAGGTATTTAGCTGCGTGTAATGGTTAACATATACTTTAGGGCTCCTGCGTGCTTAGATAAGCCTGATTTTCAATTTACACAGAACTTGCATCTAACAAAGGGTTTGATTTTGTATTTTTAAATTGCAGCTCACCCCTTGATCCACGAGCTAATGATCATTAGATTTCGAGAGCGGATCACCGCCTTCCATTCAACTGTAAAAGCGACCTTCTTATTAATAAAGCAAGTGTACATAAATTGCGAGAAAGAAAAAAATTACCAACTCGATCGACTACCGTATAATTATTTAAAACCTCTCCTCGATTTTTTGCCTTCCTTTTTCTATTCTTCATTACTTATGCCACGCATATTAAAAGATCGTGATGGCTGAGGCAATTTATAATAATAATACACGTATTGTGGTTTGGTTTCAAGACGTGATTCAACACCCACCGGCTGGTTCTTTCTCTTTCTCCTCTTGCGCTCTACCTGGTGCTATGGCCCCATCTCTCTTCTTGCTCTCCTCGATTCTGACCTCCTCGTTCAGAGACGGTGATAGAGCAGGCTCATTTATTGTTTTTAACGGTATTGTGGAAATTATTACACAGCTCTGATGTGTACCGTGTTGCTGCTTAGATTGGCCGGAATAGAGTTTTCGTGGGCTTTTTTTGCCGCTGCTTTGGGATGGGTAGGTGTAAATTTTTTCTTTTGTAAATGTGTTAACGCTAGACAGCGGGACGCCTCGGACACGCTATTCTCCGTGTTCTGGCCTGATGCCACTAAAGTCCCAGCCTATCTACATCTCAGATCTTCTAGCTTTATCTGGGCGAAAGACAAAGGCTGAATTTAGACTTCTTTCGCTACTTCTTACTTTACCCTCGAGTTCTTTTAATATTCTAATTATTCATGAATTCAGCGTGGTTTTTAGCTTTTTGGCTTTAATCCTTTCAAGACTGAATAAATTAAATGGAAGTAGCTAGAATGTGGGCCGAATGGATATGAAAACAATATTGTAGCCTTTTTTAAACTATGCTTAACACGACCTTTTGGACCGCAATTCTAGTAGTCCAGCAGTATAGGCAAATCAATACAAATGAAATATACGATTTAACCAAAGTACTTTATCACCTGCTTATTACTTTTCAGCAGATGGTATTTAGTTAGTGCTTTTGAGCTACAATTTAAAACGTTTTACACTTTTTTTTATTAAAAAGAACCTCTTTGCTTAGCCGCAAATTTTTTGCTATTCCCAGATATTTGCAGCTATGTCCCACTTCTTGTCTAGTTTTAGAAGTTTTATGATTTGGTTTTGTTTTATTACAAGATGTGTCATCGTTGCGAGCGTACACAATAGTTTTATCACTAACATATTTGCTGATGAGTTTGTAATGTTACCATGTCATACAGTAGAGAGATACGTTAATCGAAAGGAATATTTTCGGTTTTTGGTTCTATAGATAGATACATCCTTGACAATTTTTTGAAAAGAAAATAATAAAGCTCATCAGTTCTTGGCTCTCTTAATTATGTAATGAATTGTTCCTTGGTGGAAGATATCTGGAAAATAAATTCAATAGAAATAAAAATATTGTATTGAAACTTCGTATAATTTAATTTTATATTGAAATTTTAAAAATGTGAGACATACTATCTCCGATATACCAATATTGTCGCTGACATTCGTTTCGCTAGTCATAGCTTGCGAAGGGTGAGTGTCTAATCACACCATTCACTAGCTAAGAGATGCACACTTCTTTTCACATTTAGGAACAACACGTTATACTTAACGTAAAAGTCCAGATTGTTCCCTCAATCATTAGTACAATATACAAATAATTCATATCAATATCATGGGCACTGCCTTTATTCTCAATATTTTATTCTGCTGTTAAGCGTTGAATTTTGATTGGTTCTTTCACATATTTTTCCAAATGTTCAATATCTGCCCATTATTCGCATTTCTTTTGTGGTTTTATCTCGCTTACTGCCAATTTCATTGGCTCTGTTTAATTTTTATAGTTAGAAGACACAAAAGCAATTCCAGAAACCGAGATAGGTAGGTGCCTTCTAAAGACAATTGGGGCAAAGATACCAGTTGATTACACTCGTCCACAAAATATTAATCTCCTTATAGTTTTTACGCTTGATAACGTTTTTTATGCGAATCTAAACAATGAACTTTGAGTGAAATATTGCAGGAGCATCATAAGCAGAAAGAAGTTCTTGAATGATTTCTCAATACGCGTTTGCATTGCCAAGGAAATTATGACCCTTCTATTAGAGCCACCCAAGCTCTGTGTTCTGTGACGTGAAGTGCCTTTGTCGTGAGAAATTGGTCTTTTTGCAGATGCCCTATTCGGATATATAATTTCATCTTTATCTTTTTTCGAGAATCCTCGTGCAAAAGTAGAATCGTTGTCATGAGTCTGAGATTAACTCCAAATCATTGGTATTGCCAACGGCATAGATTTGTGACTTCCTTCAAGCCAACCTCTTAAGATTCTCGAGAAAACTGGTGCAGCATAATCTTGGCAGCCAATTTTTATACGTTTCGTTGACAGAAAATCCAAAATAAAAGTACTAGTCTTCTGTGACCAGATCTGTTATTACATTTTCGTTGTGTTTTCAGCGTAAATTGACCACAAATGTAACAAAATCAGTCTACAGATTTAAATGTTTGATAAAATGTTTCAGAACAATTTCTATGTTTCTATTATACATATATATGCTCATCTCTTAGGAAAAAATATAAAGAATACATAAAATACTTTAATTAAATACAAAGAATATGGAATATGTGCAAAACTTTCCAAAATATTCGATACAAAACATAAGCAATTACTCTATTCATCTGTACTTTACGACTCGCTAAAGCCCATTTTGGATGTTTATACACCGTTTATAGTGTTGATGCAAAAATCAAATTCAAAAAATCAAAATATTTAAATAGTTTGAAAAAAATTACTAACAGAAAATTTAGACGTGATAGAAAAAATCGGCCAACGGAGATTTAGAGCATTGATATCTTCATATTTGGTATAAAATTTGTGAAAAGAGGATTTGGTCGCAAACCAGTGTCACAGTAAATAGATGAGAAGACGAAAACTTGCAGTGAAAATAGAAAGCAATTGACTGAAAGATGAAGAGTATCAGAAGTAATATCAGTTTATTAACTATGGTATATAACTATGGTCTAAAAAGTGAGAGATGTTAGAAATAACACAAATATAGACACGATATGAGAACATCTGAAAATCTATGCACTAAATAAAAGTAGTGAAAGATATCTGTTGAGAAACGACAATATCAAGCAACAGCATGAATAAGACAGAATAGTGAGCAGAGGCGCAATGAAATCTATTTAAAAAAACACAGATGAAGGAATTTCCACCGAAAAGATAATCAGAAGATCTGCACTTAGCACCTTTATTAAACTTATTTCTTTTTGCAGCTATCATCAATTGGCAGGTTTGCTTCGTGCTTCTATTTTCTATTCAAGAGAATCATGAAATCACAAGATGACAGAAAGGCTAAACTCTAATCGTGATAGTTCTAGAATCTTCAATCTAATACTCGGTATTAAAATCTGACTGGTTATCCAGATTTACGATAGTAATATTATGCTAAACTGCTGCGTTTTAATCTATGATACCTTTAGCCCTGATGTGATGACATTTTTATTCTGGGCCATTTTGGATTTGATTTTCAATCCAAGATTGGTTGAGCCACTACTAATGAATTTGTGACCATATAGTGTTAAATTTGCTGTCTGATAACCTTGCATTTTTAATCCAGATATTTTGAAGTGGGAGTTTTGAAGTTTAGAATAACTTTAGCTTCAAAAGCAAGAGAGTCATCCTTCTACCCTAAAACTAAACTAACTATTGTAATTTATATTACGTCCGTTTTTCTGACCTAACATTTAATTTTATAATAGAAGTGTTAAAGGACAAGCTCAACATAAAAGCATAAATCAGCTGAAAACACCCCGGACTGTCTTTTATTTTGTTGCCGAACAAATTGTAGAGATTTATAATTCGATGCTCCCTTAGAGCAGTAGCCATAGTTAGGTTACCTTTATTCTAAGTGTCTATCATCTAAGATAACTATTAATAATTGCAGTTATAGTAAAGATTACTCAATATTATCGATTTAAAATATATGTTTGATAAAAAAACATAAATTTAAAACAATTGCGTCTTTCAGACAATTTAAAATATCTTTAATTGAAGGAAAGTCTCGCTTACGCAAACTTCGTATTTTTGCTTTTAAGACCTCACTGATAGTTGATGATACATTTTAGTCATGGCTGAGTGACTCAAAACCTCAACGCACTTGATCAAAACCAAATTTACAAGTAGCACATAATCGCTTAAGGACAGGTGATTCCAGTAAGGGTCCCAAAGTGTTAATTCACTTAGCGCTAGTTAACATCCAAGTAAAAAGCAAACTTATCCCTTACGCAGTTCGCACCATAATGGTTCTGGGCTCAGAAGAAAGGCAAGACGACAACGAGAGAAGAGTGTTTACAAAGGCAACCTCTTCTATTTGCATATGTTATGTCTGTGTCAATACGAGAAAGCTCCCTCCTCTGTCCCTGCAGCTCCCTCGCCTACCTGGCATTCAGTAAAACTGCTTGTTTTCGTCCCACGTCTTAAAGATTTCTACAGAAACTGCCAACCGGTTCCAAGAAAATGTGTCACATTTCCTAGTGCGGGTAACTTATGGTCCGGGGGTTCGTACGAGGCTGGCCAGGGGGCTCCGAGGCGGCAGGAGTCCCAAAACTATATTTTATACGGGCTTATCTCGTCGGGGAGAAAATAGGATAATAAATTTTGATTATTTTCTAAACTTAATAGATCTACAAAGCGCCTTTTTTCCCCAAACGAACTAAACCGAAACCAGTCGTCGGGTCCCGTTTTAATTTTGCATATAGATCATCCCTCTGAGGAGTCCCTCGAGTTTGGAACCACTGGCCTTTAACGATAATGCATATGTGCGGCCAGAGGATGGTATTCACAAGGGGGCGCGGAGGAGAAATTCCCAACCCCGAACAAAGCTAGATTGTTATGTAAAACGAAGTGGTCTTGGGATAACCTGTCTTTTGGAGATAAGAAAGAGGCTGTCTTGCTTCACCCCTGTCGTTGTGACAGGTTGATACTTGCTCCAGCTGAGAGCGATGTGTTTTTAGGGGTGCACAAATAGTTGAACTCGTGAGTTTGAGCGTTCCGTGCGTAGATTGCAACACTTGCTTGGGCTTGTTTCGCTGGGTCGCTTGCTGCAGAGAGATGGCTATTGTTGTGTAAATACACAACCTTTATGTGTCAACCATTTTTACAAACAAATTAAAATAAGTTGTTTATTAACCTTTCTCGCGCTACGCCACTCCACTCCACGCAGCACAGGTCGGACTTTATGATTAATAATGGCAGATAAAAGACTCTCATATTAATTAGACAAGTCTTGTTTACTATTGTTTATTGCTGGTGTTGCATAAATGTAAATGCCACGAGTTGAGCGTAGGAAGGGCCGCGACCGGCCACAAGGCGCTAACTACGTTTCAAAATTGAATAAATCTTATCTTGAACTTAATCTGAATGAGCTGGGGTTTGGACGGGCGAAATCAAATCGCTTCTTTCAAACAATATCATTTAGAGGTGGATCCTTGTATGACCTGAGAGGCGCTGAGGATTTAGTGTAAAATTGTTTTATTTAAATTGCAAAACAGGAAATGCGTTTCGCTAGTATGGAAATTGCAAATATAAAGCAACACTGTACACATGTATAAAGTACAGGTTTCATTGTTTTGCAAAATCATAAAGACTATTTAAATGTTACAACGTTCAGTACCCCTCGCGACCTTCGTTGTAAAATGTTTTCAGCAGGTAACGGCCGTGTTTATAACAAATGTGCTACTTCAATACTTAATTTTAACATTAAAAGTATGTTGTTTTCGTATCTTACACCTCAAGTTATTACTTTGTTTCCAATAGGCAATCCTTGACTTATTATTTCAATTTTTACAAAGAATATATTAGTTTTACTAATTTACTTGTTATCTTGCACGTGGAAGTTTGTATAGAAGATACGAGATTTTTTTTAGTTGATTTTTTGTTATTTTTAAGGCTTGAGGCTATCGTGTTGCTCGTCTTCTAAAAATTTAATCAACAATGGGGTAAATGAATGGTAAATAGTTTGTTTCTGATAAAAAAATCTATCTTAAATAAAAGTTAATGGGGATAATTGGTTATCACTGAGAAAATTGATATTTAGATTTCAGAATTACACTTTTTAAATTTTCGACTTCCCGACACAGTTGATACACATACAAGCAGTTGCCTGTTTTCGAGTTACATTTTTAAAACTTTTTGGCAATTCTAGCATCAATTCCAATGATGTGATGAACACAGTTCGAGATGTTATCCTATATTGGACAACAATAGTAATAATAATGTAAATAAAATACAATCCTCTTAAATTCACACGCACGAGGTCGACATAACAACTGCAGGATGAAAGAGTGCTTTTGTAGAAAATTATTGTACTAAAAGCCCTTGATTCTGTTATGTGTCCTTAATAGATGGAAGTTGGTATCTTTGATTCAAATATTGTAGTTACTAATTCTGCTTGCTATATTTCTAATTAAAGGCCCCTTGAAAAGGATTTTTAACTACTGGATGCCGAACAGAATTGTTCTTATTTTGATTTGTAGAAAGTTTTTACATTCCAAATGTTTGTTGGTCAACACCCCAACTATACAACGTCTCCTCTACTGATTTTGAATTTTCCTTTAATTCTTTATTTTTTCGAAGCTTGACTGCTTTTGTTAGAATCTCCGTTTAAAATGTTGAGATTATGCCTCTTAATTGAAGGCAGTTAGCGCATGACGCGAAGAAAATAGATAAGTTAGTACTTCTAGTATTTCTAGAAACTCAGGTTGGAAACACATGACTTAAAATAAGGAACAGGAAAAATTTGCCTCACAAATCTCTTCCATGGTTTTGAATTTTTCCATAACTATTTTCATCTTCGGAACTTAAATCTAATTGTTAGAACCTATATTTAAATCGTTAAGATTTTCGCTCTAAATTCAGGACGATTTTTCCTGTTTTCTGTATATAACTAGAATAAACTAAATAAGTTAGTACCGAAGATAGAAATTCAGTAATACATGAAATAAGAAAACAACTGAAAATATTTACTTCACTAATCTCTTATTTGGCTTTGAATTTTCCTATACATATTTATTTTTTAGGAGCTTAAATGTAATTGTTAGAATAAATACTTAAAATGTTAAAGTTGTTGCGTTTAACTCAAGGCAATTTAGCTTGTTACATCGTATAATGAAAATAAACTAGATGAAATAATAGATGCGATCGAAACGCAGGTTTGAAATACATAAAATTAGAAAAGAATGGGAAATATTTATCTTAAAAAGTCTCTTTCACTGATTTTGAATTTTCCCATATCTATTTATTTCTTCGGAGCTTGAATACTTTTGTTAGAATCTATGTATAAAATGTTAAGATTGTGGCTGTTAATTCAGGGGAATGTTGCCAGTTTTTAATGTATAGCCAGAATAAGCTTGATAAGCTTTATAAAAATGATAGAAAGTCAGGTTAAAGACACATGAATTGAGAAAGGCACAGAAAAAGTTTACCTCACAAATCTCTTCTCTGATTTTGAATTTTTTCATAACTATGTCTTTCTTCGGAGCTTGAATACTTTTGTTAGAATCTACGTATAAAATGTTAAGGTTGTCGCTCTTAATTCAGGGGAATGTTGCCAGGTATTAAGGTATAATGAGAATAAATTTGATAAATTTGAAAAAATGATAGAAAGTGAGATGAAAGACACATGAATTAAGAAAGGAACAAGAAAAAGTTACCTCATAAATCTCTTCTCTGATTTTGAATGTTCTCATAACTATTTATTTCTTCGGAGCTTGAATAATTTTGTTAGATTCTATGCATAAAATGTTAAGATTGTCGCTCTTAATTCAGGGAAATGTTGCCAGGTTTTAAGGTATAACGGGAATAAACCTCACAAATCTCTTCTTCTGGCTTTAAATTTTCCCAAAACTATTTATGTCCTCGGAGCTTGAATACTGTTGTTAGAATCTGTATGTTAAGGTTAACGATTTTTCCTATTTTTAGCATATAACAAGAATAAACTAGATGTTAGTAGAGAAGGCTACAACTACATGAGATAAAAAAGGAATAGGAAAATAGTATCTCATAAATATCTTCCACTGGATTTAACATTTTTCATAACTATTTATTTTTCTTAGAAACTTAAATACTTTTGCTAGAATTTATACACAAAATGTAAGGATTATTGTTCTTAGTTTAAACAATGTTGCTAGTTTTTAAGGTATAACGTGAATAAACGTGATAAGCTAGTAGAAATGAAAGTCAGGTTAGAAAGAAACACATGAAATAAGAAAGGCACAGGAAACACTTATCTCACATCTCTTCTCTGGCTTTGAATTTTCTTAGAACAATTTATTTCTTCCAGGTTTGAATACATTTGTTAAAATCTATATGTAAAATATTTCTTTTAATCCAAGGCAATTTTTAGTGCTTTTAGATAGTAGCACAGAGTAGAAATGAAATAAGAACGAGGAGCCCAGAAACGTAAATTAAAAGAACAGAAAACAATGCAGGAAAAGAACAAGGATGGAAATTATATAAATCCAACCAAACAGAATAGAAAGAGAGAAACAGTAAAAATATCATCTTAGTCCAAAAGTCTTACAACAAGCTTTTGTAATTTACTCTGAAATACTTGAGACCCCAAGAAGAAGAAGTTGTAAGAAAGGGTATGCTTGATACAACCAAAAAAGGCAGAAGATGGACCGACATCTGTTTCATGAAAATAAAGAGTAAAAGAAGATAAGAGGAGCCATTCGGAACAGAAAACGTTTGAAGATTTGTCGAGTGAACAAACGAAAGCTACAAAAAAAATCCCATGAAATATAAATGAACTACAAAAGAAAAAATAGCAGGAACTTCAACAAAGAAATGAAGAAATGTATTAACCGAAGCGAATATTTATCAAAGCCAAAGGAGCAACATAATCAGCAGCAATGAAGAAATGTGATAGATGGAAGCATTATTTTTGAATATTTTCTGACCGCTGAGACAATAGAGAAAAAAGAACCCACAAAAATAACAAGATAGATGAAGCCCTAACTCAAAAGAAGAAATTATACCAAGAAAAATGGAAATAAGCGGATTCGAAATCAAAGATGGGTTCAAACGAAGAGACATTGCCCACATTTAACTTGGTATTAGAGGCAGCAATAAGAAATTCTAAAATCAACAGGCAAGTCATAGTACAAAGAGATATTAATGACTTACAAACGCAGACGAGACCATCAGGACTAGATAGCTATGACGGCACATAGCTCATCGAGAGAGCAACAGAGAATGACCAAATATAAACAGGAGCAAGCAATTACGAAAGGAATCAGAGAACAGAAAATAGTAAGCTTTGAATAGAAAATGAAGAATCAGTAGATGTGGAAAGAAGAACTAAAACGACATGCCTGAATATGAGAGTTTTATCAAAACACGTCATACAAGCAATTCAATTGATACTGCCAATTAACTCATAAAATAAATTGAATTATTTTATAGTTGTCATACCCGTCTTATCATGGAACGCCCCAAGAGTGAAATGAAGCAAACATTTTATTAAAGCAATAATCTGAAGCCTAATTACCACACCTCCGCTAAGCAACAACAATCCAAATTTGTCAAGTTGATGGTGAGAGAGGGGATTGGTCGATTTGGTTCTAACACCGTAATCGATAGATAGCATGACTTCACACGGATTACTATCAAAGGCTTAGGGTATCCTTTAATTATAAAGTCTAAAGGGTAGATAACGAAGTGCAGAGAGTATTAACGTTTAAAGCACGTTATACAATCGCAATTGAATTAGCTAGATTGCACAAACGTTACCCTGGTACACAGTGGAACGTCGTTATACCGGGAATTTTAATTATAAACTGAGAATATTTAATGAATGACTGCAGGCTCTTGAATTAAATGCTTTAATATAACATTTCGACTGTACAATTAGGTACATTTAACAGGGTAGGCAATATCGCCGCCTTAAGAGACTTATCCTGTTACTTTCATTTGCAAATTTCTAGCTTATTTTGTTATGCTATTGACTGAATGACTGAATGATTCAGTTTTTAAGACCATTTCTGGGCTTATAGTGTATTCTATTTAAAATCCAAACTAGGTGCTATAAACGAACATATTTTATGCAAATATTGAACCTCTCGTTTTTGGACGACTCTTCTCCTAATCTTCATCTAGAGTAATGCATTTGTTGTCACGCTTCTCTAACATTTCGACACCAGTTCGATAGCGTAAAGCTTCGAGGTCTTCAAAATAGGCGTTTGTTTCCATCTTGACTTCTTCACTTGAGTAAAATCTTTTTCCAACGAGCCACTTGAGCCTAGTAAAGAGGAAATAGTCGCTAGGGGTCAAATCTGGCGAATACGGTGAGTGGGGAACTAGTTCATGCTTAGCTGACTGTTAATAACGAAACGAGTCTTGTCGATAAGTGCACAGCTAACGCTCTTAAAATAGGAATGTTTTACTATTAGGTGTTGGAATTAATTCGTAGCGTTTTTTTATTAAAAAATAACGATTTATTTGAAATAAAAATAAAAAAATTACAATATTGAAAATATTGCCCATCGCTTGCCACTACTTTTTCCCATTTTTCAGGTAACTGTCGAATACCCCATCGAAAAAACTCTTTGTCCTTGGAGGCAATCCATGAATCGATCCAATTTTGGCAATCCTCATAAGATGTTAATTTTTTCCCTGATAAACCATGAGCCGTTGATCGAAACAGGTGGTAATCCGTAGAGGCAATATCTGGAGAATACGGCGGGTAGGTTAAGACTTCCCGTTTTAATGATTCCAGGTATGTTTTCACTGGTTTCGCCACGTAAGGTCGAACATTGTCGTGCAGTAAAGTAACTTTATCGTGTCTTTTGCCCCATTCTGGCCGTTTTTCATTCAATGCACGACTCAAATGCATCAATTGTAACCAGTAGCGATCCCCACTGATGGTTTTATTGGGTTTTAACAATTCATAATAAACCACACCTTGTTGATCCCACCAAATACAAAGGAAGAGCTTAGATCCATGAATATTGCGTTTTGCCATTGATGATGATGGTTGTCCGGGCTTAACCCATGATCTTTTGCGTTTCGGATTGTCGTAATATATCCATTTTTCATTCATTAATTCCAACACCTAATATAACTGAATTGGAAAACCGTTGGAGAAAATGTATTGAAGTTATGGGAGAATATACTGAAGACTGAAAGTATTTTTTTTAGTTTTGTCCTTTTTTTATCCACACTCCATGAATTTTGCAACTAATCTAGTGTGTATCAAAGATTTAGCCATAGTCTGTAATTGATACTTATTTCTAGACTAACTAATGCTAGATCAATATTTTCAGAGTTTATCACTGAAGAAGATGGGGCCCTATTCCGCGAATTGAAGCCAATTTCAGCAGTAAGCGTTCTTCTTTCTGGCGCAAAGGAACCACAATGAAGGGAGGCGTCAACGCTAACGAAAAAGTATTGTTCTTATAAAAATGTATTGTTTTTACAAAAATGTAGTTTTTTTATGAAAACGTTGGCAATAAAAATATCTATGATAACACGCAGTGTTTAAATGCATCTCCTATCGTTCAATTCTTTCCCAAAGCTGTGTCCTAGTGCCTACTTTACGGCTTGCCGTGACTCGTACGAAGGCTTTGTACCCAGCCAAGACTTTTGATCATACGTACAGTATGCTTTGAAACCAAACTACTAAACGCAGAGTCTGTGTCATGACTGAGAAATGACTGAGTGTTGCCTTAGTTCGCTACTGATACGAATAGTTATAAATAATTTCTGCTAATGTGCTGGTATCTAGTTGTTGGTTTCGTAACGCATTCCTTTTTGACCGTTTTGGGTACAAGTATCTGCTCATTATATTTGTGTGCGCACTTATCAAACTGACTAAGAGAGGGCGCTGCACACTAAATGTTTCGCACAACTTGCAAGGATAGAAAGTATACCTTGATCGCGAAGTCCTCAAGTCGGACGACGCCCCAAAGGCAGTCGTGACAGCCAGTAGCAGCGGCTGCCACACACCCCCACCCCCACCCACACCATCGAGAACGAGCTGTCCGAGTACTCTCAAATAAGGTACAAGTCCCACAACTTGTGGAGTGAGAGAATGGTAGTAGACAAGATTTGTTATCTGATTATACATACTAACTAAAGATATTTGATGATTGAAGAGTCTCTTCTCTCTCTCTATAACGTCTCAGGATCATATTCCTCTATATGTAGGATCATATTTGTAGAAGTGATCTAATAATGTACCCCCTTCCCCCGGTATTATGCTTTGCATTCTTGTAGTATACCGTGGCTAGATTCTTACCCCCGGCGCGTCGTTCGACTTAGCTCAGAGTGATTTTTTATTTACTATAGAGTAAATACATCTCCAGTGTCAAGTATACACTTCTTACTGGTAAATTAATATTTTGTGTTGTTCTTTGTTTGACGTCATCTGTCCATTTCTTTGGTTTGATGAATTTGGTTTAAAAGGTTCCTCCCTGACTGTCACGCGTTAAATTGACGCGTGCTATGGCTCAGGGCCGATATAAAGGTTTTCTATGAACTTCCCATTTCCTTCATCATCGTGTGTATTGGTGTGGGGTATTTTGGTGAGTGTGGAAGTGATGGCTCAAATTCTCGGATAAACGTTCGGTCAAGTAAACCCTATCATTTTGAGAGTTTACAAATTGCTCAATTGGGAAATGTTTCTCGTCAGAAAACACGATGTTCGGAAATTGACCGAAATTGATCGGCCAAGCAAAGCAAGTCCTTCGCTCTATCAAGTCTAACTTGTTGCTGCTTTGGTGTAAGATCATGCACCTTTTGGAACTTGTAAAGCTTGACCTTGAGCTTATTTTTCAATATGCGTCGGATGCTGCGATTGGATATTTTCAGTTCTTTAGCTATTTCATTGGCAATTCGTCGTGGATTTCGCTCAAGTCGCTTCTTTACTTTTTGAACCATCTCAGATGACCTTGCAGTTTTTTGATGACCACCTCCATGACATTTTGCGATGCTATTAGTATTATTATAATGAGCTATGGTGCGTTAAACAAATATTTT